>CM055275.1:2378728-2463728 GCA_029237695.1 Conchocele bisecta
TAAACATAAACATTGTGGAATCTAGAATGGATGCCACTTAGCGTATAGTAGACACTAATTACTAGACAAAGACCTTGTAAAACGCAATAATATAACCGTCCCCTTACAGATGTGAACGAATGCCTGAATTACCCGTGCATGCATGGCGCCACCTGTGTCAATACCGTCGGCTCGTACAAGTGTGTGTGTATGGACGGCTTCACAGGACAGAACTGTACAAGCGGTAAGGTTTTCTAATGTTCTGTTACAACTGTTTGGCGCAGATTGTGCTACATTTGTAAGGTATCAGACATGACATAGCCACATATTACCTCCGTCTTTATCTGGTTTTCCATAAATTGAAAACTATGGTTTCATTGGTCGAACGGCGTCACGTCACGTTACACAATTACGCCCGTGGAATTACGTCACGGAAACAAGTATGCGCTCTTTTCAAAGAAAACAACGTCATAATTGCTGATAATGTAGCCAAAAACGTTACCTGATAACTATAATACCATGCTAGTGCCTTTTGATACCAAGTTTATAAGACTCAACTGGGAAACGGTAAAGCCTCGGAATTCCTACGCGTTTCCTATCCTTGTCTGATAAACTTGATATCAAAAGACACCAGACTCGTATTCTATATATCCAACGTCAATGCATAAGCGGACAACTGCGATGCGATAAGGGAGGTAACTTCATACCCGGGCTGACATATGTAAGATAAGGAAGATTTACCCTTCGTGTAGCCCCATGTAAAGTCTATGGAAATCTAATGAAAACGTACTAATAAAACAATAACAACTTACATAAATAACCCGCATGTCAATGTGATATGTAAGTCTTTCTGCAGATATCCTACCAATAAAACAATAACAACTTACATAAATAACCCGCATGTCAATGTGATATGTAAGTCTTTCTGCAGATATCCTACCAATAAAACAATAACAACTTACTTATAAATAACCCGCATGTCAATGTGATATGTATGTCTTTCTGCAGATATCCTACCAATAAAACAATAACAACTTACATAAATAACCCGCATGTCAATGTGATATGTAAGTCTTTCTGCAGATATCCTACCAATAAAACAATAACAACTTACATAAATAACCCGCATGTCAATGTGATATGTATGTCTTTCTGCAGATATCCAACAAATAAAACAATAACAACTTACATAAATAACCCGCATGTCAATGTGATATGTAAGTCTTTCTGCAGATATCCTACCAATAAAACAATAACAACTTACATAAATAACCGCATGTCAATGTGATATGTAAGTCTTTCTGCAGATATCCTACCAATAAAACAATAACAACTTACATAAATAACCCGCATGTCAATGTGATATGTAAGTCTTTCTGCAGATATCCTACCAATAAAAAATGCACACACATCTGTAATATGTAAATAATAGACCAATGTTGATGTAGCACATGCATATTTATATCTATGCACAGGTTTGTAGAAGCCAAATAAGTTATACATGTAAAACACCAAAATATGATTATTATGTTCTAACGACAGTATATTGTGTGAATTCCTTGCTGATATCATCTGCATAGTAGCTTATTGAACACATATATATGGTTTACTGGCAACTGTATGTCTTTGAAGACACGGCAACTGTATAAAACAAACGATATGTCCACAATTCCAACGTGTACTATGTTTGACGAAAAAGGATCACGCCGTATATGCATTATGAAGCTGCCTTGCATCTGCAGGACTACAGCCTGTTTCACGAAACCCGCTCAAAATGTTACGGCCATGCACACACTGCAATTATTTTATATTTTTTGATAATATTACATTTGATCTTTTGAGCATTCTTTTTATTTCGTGAAATCAGGTCAAATAAGGGAATTTAACATGGGGAAAAAGGACGTGGTGAAACTGGAGGAGGAGTAAACGAAACAACGAAAAAAAACAAGGAAAATTGACCCAAAAACCTAGATGGATAGCTTGGAAAGTCTAACAAAGAAAACAAAAGTTAAGATTTGATAATCGGTCCACTATTTCTGCAATTAGAAACATTTCTCCATATTAAATCCCCTTTGACATCTTCATGGATAATAAAATAATATTGGACCAAATTTCACGAATTAAAAAGAAGGCTCAATCTTAAATTTTGATAAAATTTAATATGTTTAAGATAAATATTTGTTTTGCATCTTTTGTATAGCCGTAAACTTTGGGCAGGTTTCGTGTAACAGTAGGGACCATCGGCTGGCATGTGCAAAATGTAGTTATGGACCCGTGGGCACCATGATCATCCAATGATTCAGTCATGCCTAATTGCTTCGTAAATGTGATGGGATATATGCATAACATACATGTGAACATTTTCCTCTTACTATGTCCCACACAGTGCATTGAGTTGCCATGTCGGCCATCTTAGTTTGTACAAGCCAAATGCCAGTTTTACCTCTTATTGTGTTTGACAAATACCACTAATAATATGACAAACACATGAATACAATTTGGTGCAACATGGTGGGGATACAGCAGACCACAGCGTGCTATGCCTTGTTTTCATCAAATTTATATACAATTTCTGCATCGATTCCAGTGACTTGTAAGCAGTTATCTGAGTGTATTGTCACTACTGTCTACTTGCCTGCTATGCGAGTCAATACGGCTTTTACTTGTGTCAGATGTACTTCTAATAATAACCCTGTGCATCAGTCTAACATTTTACACATTGAAAAAGTGTCCGTTGCATATTTTGTGAGTAATGGTAAAAAAGCTCAGAATGCAAGCGTTTTGTTTAGGCTGCTGAAATAATAGTAGAGGACGTTGTCGTCCTATATATCTGAGACGTATTGCAGCAAATATTATTATATTTTCTGCCAGATTATTGGTTGTACGTGTCAAACGCTCCAAGTGGTGAAACTGTCCGATAGCATGTACAAAGTAAAATGACAAAGATGGCAGCTCAATGCTCTGTATAATATACTCGAAAAAGAACAGGGTCAGGTATACTTTATATAGATATTCAGTCACATGTATGATTGTTCTAAATTGAAACAGAAGGTCATAGTATATATAATCAGTCGTTAAATGCAATAACATCCAGCATATACGAATGTCGAGTGCACCACATCCCACGAACTGAAACCGAAGTGTACCTCATCTTCTATAGTTAGCGTTAAACGTTGGGGGTTCCAGATGGTATGACGAATGTGCAATAGTGATGCATGTTAACGCAACTCTATAAGGGCCTTGCACTGTTCGTGGCTCTCTATTGGAATCTATGAACTGCGTATTCTACCGATTACCTGGCCTATTTTGGATCCGAGTACACCCATTTTACGGAAAAATGTAGGTTTTATCGTATCAACATGATTAACGCATAAACTTCTAAATCTACGGTGACGGCGACATCAACAGATGTTGCTATTCCCTTATCCGATGTATGTGCGCTTTAATCGCATCGATAGCTCTTTCGTAGTTGTTGTTATGTGGCTGTGAATGGAGAAATGGGACGTAGGGATTTATGGCCAGTGTAGCTCCTGATCAAATAGCACACTCATGTAGCATGAGAACATTTCCCCAGTCCAAGCCACATATATGAAAGAATGTATAGTCCGAAGTGACGGATATTTCTTATCCAATTTAGGGCACCTATCCAAATCGTAGTTGTCCGTTACGTACTCTGCCCACCGTGTGTAGTGACCAGATACTGAACGAATATGCAAACACAATCAAATCAATTGTGTCAGTCAACCGACCAACCACCGACCAAAGAATCACGCATGGGCTACCGATCTTGTATTGGTGCGACATATGTGTATGGAACAGATGTATAAATTATCAAATAAATGAAAAATTTGTATGCCCCTAGCTCTCTACCTGACTGTGATTCAGGCATATACCGCTACTGTCCGTCCGTCCGTCCGTCCGTCCGTCCGTCCGTCCGTCGTCCGTCCGTCCGTCCGTCCGTACTTACGTACGTATGTACGTATATTACAAGTTACGATCTTAGCATTGGGTCAAGTTTTTTTTATAAAATATGTTTCCTTCCACTGAACGTCTTTCTTTAACGGTATGGATATTTTAGTATACCCAACAGATTGCCAATAGAGGATATTTTGCGGACGTAGCTTATGAAATGCACTACCGTTTTTGTACGTAATGTATTGTAAAAGTTAACATGACAAACTACTGGACCGATGCGACAAAATCGTACATATTGGTGCGACATGTCGTTTTTTCCCAAGGTCATTACTGGTGAGGGGTGTCGCATCAGATCGGTGTGAAGTGAGCAGTGAGCAGTAAGTAGCAGTGAGATATATCTCACTGCGGGTAGTAAGCGGCAGTGAGCAGTGATGTGTGTTTCACTGCTAGCAGTAAGCAGCAGTGGGCAGTGAGATATGTCTCACTGCTAGCAGTAAACGGCAGTGAGCAGTTATATGCGTCTGGCAATAATGTAAACTAAGTACGTGCGTAAACTCTTTAGACCGGACAATGTATATTTGCGTAACCTCTCTAAACCGGACACCACTGTAAACTATGTGTATGTAGGAACCCCACTAAGCCGAACATCACTTTAAACTAGGTATGTGTGCGAAACCTCTCTAGAGCGGACACCACTGCACGCTAGGTATGTGTGCGGAATCTATATAAACCGGGCACTATTGTAAGCTAGGTATGCGTGACGAACCTCTCTAAACCGTACACCACTGTAGACTAGGTATGTGTGCGGAACCTCTCTAAACTGGCCAGCACTGCAAGCCAGGTACATGTATGTGTGCGGAACATCTCTAGACGGGACACCACTGTAAACGCGGTATGTGTGCGTAACCTCTACAGACCGCACACCACCGCAATCTAGGTATGCGAGCGGAACCTCTGTAGACCGGACACCACCGCAATCTAGGTATGTGAGCGGAACCTCTGTAGACCGGACAGCACTGTAAACAAGGTATGTGTGCGGAACCTGTCTTGATCGGACACCACTGCAAACTAGGTAAGTGTGCTGGACCTCTCTTGACCGGACACCACTGTAAACTAGGTATGTGTGTGTGCGGAACCTCTCTAGACCGGACACACCTGCAAACTTGGTATGTGTGCGGAACCTCTCTAGACCGGACATCACTGTAAAGTCGGTATGTGTGCTGAACCTCTCTAGACCGGACACCACTACAAGCGAGGTATTTGTGCGGAACCTGTCTAAACCGGATACCACTACAAGCGAGGTATATGTGCGGAACCTCTCTAAACCAGATACCACGTCAAGCGAGGTATATGTGCGGAACCTGTCTAAACCGGATACCACTACAAGCGAGGTATATGTGCGGAACCTGTCTAAACCGGATACCACGTCAAGCGAGGTATGTGTGCGGAACCTGTCTAAACCGGATACCACTACAAGCGAGGTGTATGTGCGGAACCTCTCTAAACCGTACACCACTGTAAACTAGGTATGTGTGCGGAACATCTCTGGACGGAACATCCTGGACGGAACACCACTGTAAACGCGGTATGTGTGCGTACCCTCTATATACCGGAGAGGAACATCTGTAGACCGGACAGCACTGTAAACAAGGTATGTGTGCGGAACCTGTCTTGATCGGACACCACTGCAAACTAGGTATGTGTGCGGAACCTCTCTAGACCGGACAGCACTGTAGAGTCGGTATGTGTGCTGAACCTCTCTAGACCGGACACCACTACAAGCGAGGTATATGTGCGGAACCTCTCTAAACCGGACACCACTACAAGCGAGGTATATGTTTGGAACCTCTCTAAACCGGACACCACTGCAAGCTATGTATATGTGCTGAACCTCTCTAAACCGATCATCACTGATAGCTAGTTATGTATGCGGCACCTCTCTAGACCGGACACCAGTAGCAGTAAGCAGTAGTGGGCAGTGAACAATACAATATGGATGCAGCAATATGATCAAGCTTATAAATATATCAGTATAATGCCGGATATAGGTATTGACTGTTCTAACTAAGTACTTGAGAAATGTTCTCCACAATAGCGAACATTGTAGAACGGTTCAAATATAAATTTAGTCACGCTTCGAAGGCCCACAGAATCATGTATTATAAGAAAATTATCTCCAGCGAATGTACATGCAATGGTTCTCGACCTGTACGATTTCACCATTTTCTGCATTGAATGCTGATGAAAGGAGAAACTTACTTAGTTTACTCAGTATTACGTGTAAGTGACACAAGAAATGTGAAAAAACAACTAAACAAAAGAAAAAAATATGTTCGCTGGATTCGAACCCACGAACGCACCGGTCACAGATTTTCTCACTACCCACACGGCTATATTGTTGACAAGGATAACTTTTGAAATTAAGAAGTATAAACACTTGTAATGCAAAACAAAACAAAATGGCCTCGCTCAAATAATATTACAATTAACATTATTACTTATGCTCATAAGCAGAAACAATATATTGAAAATTGAATATGATATAAAGCCTTGCAACTTTTTTTTTTATCTGGATTTCGTCACGAGGTGCTTCAATGGTCTTGTCGTCAAACGGGTATTCAAACGAGCACTATTTGCTATTATGGTGTGGGTGGGTGTACGATGGCGCAAAGAAGCCTGGTACGATGTAGGCCGAGTGCCCCTGTATGCGTTCCAGCACATCTCGCTGCCGGCTAGTGCTCACACCTATGATTAACGGCCACCCCAGATGCAACGAATGTCACTATTTGCTGCTATTATGGCGTGGGTGGGGGTATTCAAACGAGTTAGACTGGAGACTGAAGCCTGGAACAGCGAGGCCACCTAGTATGATGATGTGGGCCTAGTCCCCCCGTAATCGTTCCAGCATGTCTCCATGCCGGCTAGTGCTCTCATCTGTGATTAGCGGCCAGCCCGGACACAGCGAACCTCACTGTTACTGTTATTTCAGCTTCCTGGTATTGAAACGAGTTAGGCTGGAAACAGAAGCCCGCAACAGCGCGGCCACCTGGTGTACGATGTAGGCCGAGTACCCCTGTATGCGTTCCAGCACATCTTGCTTCCAGCTAGTGCTCACACCTGTGATTAACGGCCACCACAGATGCAACGAACGTCACTATTTGCTGCTATTATGGCGTGGGTGGCGGTATTCAAACGACTGGAGACTGAAGCCTGGAACAGCTTTCATTGATACCTAACCACCCTGCGTCATTCACCCTGGTATTGACCTACTTATTCGAAATATAAGTAACATTCATCATACTGTGACCGGTTGTCCAGTTAATAGAGGTTCCGCAAATATACCTCTATACACAGGTTTCGGTTTAGAGGGGTTCCGCACATATACCTAGTTTACAATGGTGTCCGATTTAGAGAGGTTCCGCACATATGCATAGTTTACAGTGGTTACCGATTTAGAGAGGTTCAGCACATATGCATAGTTTACAGTGGTGTCCGATTTAGACAGGTTCCGCAGACATACCTAGTTTACAGTGGTGTCCGGATTAGAGAGGCTCACCACATATACCTCTTTCACATTGCTGTCAAATTTAGAGACGTTCCGCGCACATACATAGCTTCGCACATATATACAAATGTACATAGTTTACAGTGGTCTCCGATTTAGAGAGGTTCCGCACATATACCAAGTTTACAGTGGTGTCCGATTTAGAGAGGTTCCGCACATATACCTAGTTTACAGTGGTGTCCGATTTAGAGAGGTTCCGCACACATACTTAGTTTACAGTGGTGTCCGATTTAGAGAGGTTCCGCACACATACCTAGTTTACAGTGGTGTCCGATTTAGATAGGTTCCGCACACATACCTAGTTTACAGTGTTCTCCGGTATACAGAGGTTCCGCACACATACCTAGTTTACAGTGGTGTCCGGTATACAGAGGTTCCGCATACATACTTAGTTTACAGTGGTGTCCGATTTAGAGAGGTTCCGCACGCATACCTAGTTTACAGTGGTGTCCGTTATACAGAGGTTCCGCACACATACCTAGTTTACAGTGGTGTCCGTTATGCAGAGGTTCCGCACACATACCTAGTTTACAGTGGTGTCCGGTATACAGAGGTTCCGCACACATACTTAGTTTACATTGGTGTCCGATTTAGAGACGTTCCGCACACATACCTAGTTTACAGTGGTGTCCGGTATACAGAGGTTCCGCACACATACTTAGTTTACAGTGGTGTCCGATTTAGAGAGGTTCCGCACACATACCTAGTTTACAATGGTGTCCGGTATACAGAGGTTGCGCACACATACCTAGTTTACAGTGTTGTCCGGTATACATAGGTTCAGCACACATACCTAGTTTACAGTGTTGTCCGGTCTACAGAGATTCCGAACACATACCTAGTTTACAGTGGTGTCCGGTATACAGAGGTTCCGCACACATACCTAGCTTACAGTGGTGTCCGGTATACAGAGGTTCCACACACATACCTAGTTTACAGTGATGTCCGGTATACAGAGGTTCCGCACACATAACTAGTTTACAGTGGTGTCCCGGTACATAGTTCAAGCAACACATACCTATTTTACAGTGTTGTCCGGTATACGAGGTTCCGCACATAGTTTCCAGTGGTGCCGATTTAGAGGTTCGAACATACCTAATTTACAGTGGTGTCCGGTATACTAGGTCCGGCACACACACTAGTTTACAGTGTGTCCATTTAAGAGGTTCCGCACACATACCAGTTTACCTGGTGACCGTATACAGAGGTTCCGCACACATACTTAGTTTACAGTGGTGTCCGATTTCGAGAGTCAGCACACATACTAATTTACAGTGGTGTCCGTTTATACAGTTCCGCAAACACATACCTAGTTACAGTGGTGTCCGGTATACATAGGTTCAGCACACATACCAGTTACAGTGGTCGGTTACAGAGGTTTCGCACACATACCTAGTTTACAGTGTTGTCCGGTATACAGAGGTTCAGCATACACACCTAGTTTACAGTGTTTTTTTTGTCGGTATACAGTCCGCACAACATACCAGTTTACAGTGTGTCCGGTATACAGAGGTTCCATACATACTTAGTACAGTGGCGTCCGTTTTAGAGAGGTTCCGCACGATCTAGTTTACAGTGGTGCCGGTATACAGAGGGTTCCGCACACATACCTAGTTACAGTGGTGTCCGGTATACAGAGGTTCCGCAGTTTAGCACACTACCTAGTTTACAGTGTTGTCCGGTATCAGAGGTTATCCGCAAACTCATACTTAGTTTACAGTTGGTGTCCGATTTAGTGACGTTCCGCACACATACCTAGTTTAACAATGGTGTCCGGTATACAAGGAGGTTTGCCGCACACATACCTTAGTTTTACAGTGGTTGTCCGGTATTTAGAGAGGATTCCGCAACACATACCTAAGTTACAATGGGGTGTCCGGTATACAGAGGGTTATGCCGCAACACATACCTAGTTTTCTTACAGTGGTTGTCCGGTATTACAGAGGTTTCATCCGCACACATACCTAGTTTTAACAGTGGATGTCCGGTAATACGAGGGTTTCCAGCACAAACATAACCCTAGTTTACAGTGGTGTCCGGGTAATACATAGGTTCCAGCACAACCGCTTACCTAGATTTAGAAGTGGTTGTCCGGTATACGTAAGGTTCCGCAATACATACTTTAGTTTAGCAGTGGTTTGGGTCCGGATTTAAGAGAGGTTTTCGCAACACATACCTATTTTACCAGTGGGTGTCCGGTAAACATTCAAAAGGTTTCCGCATCCACGTACCTAAGTTTACAGTGGTGTCCGGTATGCATAAGGATTCCGCACACAGTACCCTAGTTTGTACAGTGGTGTCCGGATTTAGAGAGGTTCCGCCACCACATTACCTTAGTTTAACAGTGTTGTCCGGTATACAAGTGTCGGTTTCCAGCACACATTACCTAGTTTTAAAAGCAATGGTGTCCGGATTAAAGGAGAGGTTAACCGCTCACAATACCTTAGTTTCACAGTGGTTGTACCCGGTATACAAGGTAGGTTTCCAGCACATCATACCTTTGTTTACAGTTGGTGTCCCGGATTTATAGCAAAGGTTCCTCATACATACCTAGTTTGTACCAGTGGTGTCCCGGTATTTAGAGCGGTTCCGCACACCATACCTAGTTTACAGTGGTGTCCGGTATACAGAGGTTCCGCACACATACCTAGTTTACTGTGGTGTCCCGGTATACATAAGGTTCCAGCATAACATACATAGTTTGTAACAGTGGTGTCCGGATTTAGAGAGGTTCCGCACACATACCTAGTTTACAGTGGTGTCCGGTATTATATCAGTTCCGCATACATAACTTCGTGTCACAGTTGGTGGTCCCGATTTAGGAGAGGTTTGCCGCCACGACATACCTAGTTTTACCGTGTGATTCCGGGTATACAAGAAATGTTTTCGCATAACATACCATAGTTTACAGTTGGTGTCCGGTATGCATAAGTGAGAGTTCCGCACACATACCTAAGTTTACAGTGGTGTTCCGGATTTTAAGATAAGGTTCCCGCATACATACCTTAGTTTTACAAGAGTGTTGTCCGGTATTAGAGAGGTTCCAGCCACACCTACCTAGTTTGCAGTGGTTTGTCCCGGTATACAGTGGTTTCCGCACACATACCTTAGTTTCTTCATTGGTGGTCGTCCCGATTTATAAGGGAGGTTCCGCACCCACATACCTAGTTTTAACACAGTGGTGTCCGGTATGCATAAGTTTTCAGCATACAAACTTAGTAGTTTACAGGTGGTGTCCCGGTTTAAACAGAAAGGTTTTCCGCACACATAACCCTAGTTTTACATGTGGTGTCCCGGTATACAAAAGAGGTTCCGCAATACGTACCATAGTTTACCACAGTGGTGGTCCGGTATGCATAAGATTCCGCCCATACATACCTTAGTGTTAACCAGTGGTGTACCGATTTATAAGGAGAGTTACCGCACACATAAACCTAGTTTAACAGTGGTTTGTCCGGTAATTACAGACGGTTTCAGCACACATACTTAAGTTTTGCATTGGGTTGTCCGGTATTTAAAGAGAGGTTCCGACACACATACCTAGTTTACAGTGGTGTCCCGGTAATTAACAATAAGGTTCCGCATACATACCTTTTGTTTTGTACAGTGGTGTCCGGATTTAGTGCATAAGGTTTCCGCATACATATTAAAGGTTTGTACAGTGGGTGTCCGGTATTTAGAGAGGTTTTACCTCAACCACATACTTAGTTTACAGTGGTGGTCCCGGTATTTTGCAGACGGGTTCCGCAAAAACACATAACCTAAGTTTACAGTGGTGTCCGGTATTACAAAGAGGTTCCCGCATACATACCTAGTTTAAGCTGTGGTGGTCCGATTTAAAGAGGAGGTTTCCGCACACATACCTTAGTTTATTACAGTTGGTGTCCTAGGTATACATAAGGTTCCGCATACATTACTTATTGTTTACAGTGGGTGTCCCGATTTAGAGAGGTTCCAGCCCAAACATACCTAGTTTACAGTGGTTTGTCCGGTATACAGAGGTTTCCGCAAACACATACTTGTAGTTTTACAGTTGGTGTCCGATTTAGAGAGGTTTCCGCAAACACATACCTGTTTACCTGTGGTGTCCGGTATACAGAGGTTTACCGCCACACATTACCTAGTTTACAGTGGTGTCCGGTTATACCTAGATGAGTTTTTTCCAGCATACATTACCTTAACGTTTATCAGTTGGGTGTCCGGTATTTAGAGAGGTTTCCCGCACACAATACCTAGTTTTACAGTTGGTTGGTCCGGTATACAAAGAGGTTCCAGCATTACATACCTAAGTTTACAGTGGTGTCCGGATTTAAATGGCATAGATTCCCCGCAACCACATACCGTAGTTTACTAGTGGTGTCCGGCATTTTTAACCAGAGGTTCCGTAATACATACCTTAAGTTTACCTGTGGTGTCCGGTAATTTAGAGAGGTTCCAGCACCACATACCTAAAGTTTTGCAGTGGTTGTCCTGGTATACCAGAGGTTTCCGCACACATACCTAGTTTTACAGTGGTTGTCCCGGTTTATACATAGGTTTTCCAGCAACATACCTTGTTTAACAGTGGTGTCCGGTAATACCCTTGAGGTTTACGCCAATGGCCTAGTTTACCCAGGTTTTGTTGTCCGGTTATAAATAGGTTCCGCACTAACATAACCTTAGTTGTACAGGTGGTGTACCCCTTTTAATTTAAAGAGGTTCCGCATCACATACCTAGTTTACAGTGGTTGACCGGTATAACAGAGGTTCCGCACACATACCTTAGTTTTACAGTGGTGTCCGGATTTAGATAAGGATTCCAGCATACATACCTTAGTTTTGTACAGTGGTTGTCCGGTATTGAGAAGAGGTTCCGCAAACTTACTTAGTTTAAGTGGTGTCCGATTTAGAGAGGTTTCCGCACAACAAACCAATTTACTAGTGGTGTCCGGTATACATAAGGTTCCGCAATAACATACCTTAGTTTGTACAGTGGTGGTTCCGGTATTTAGGATAGGTTTTCCAGCACTAACAATACCTAACGTTTCCAAGTTTACAGGTGGTTTTCCGGTATTACAGAGGTTTCGTTCCACACCATACCTTTAGTTTTCTGTTTGGTGTCCGGAAAAAAAATTTAGAGTGGTTCAAAAGCACAATACCTATGATTACAGTGGTGTTCCGGTATTTAACAGAGGT
Source organism: Conchocele bisecta (assembly GCA_029237695.1). Taxonomy (NCBI): domain Eukaryota; kingdom Metazoa; phylum Mollusca; class Bivalvia; order Lucinida; family Thyasiridae; genus Conchocele; species Conchocele bisecta. The sequence goes on from CM055275.1 coordinate 2,391,363, forward strand.
TTCCGCAAACATAAACCTTAGTTTAACAAGTGGTGTCCGGATTTATAGAAAGGTTCCGCATACATACCTTAAGTTTGTACAGTGGTGTCCCGGTATTTAGAGAGGTTCCGCACTCATACCTAGTTTACAGTGGATTTTCCTCCGGTATACAGGAGGTTTTCCGCACCACATACTTAAGTTTACATCGGGTGGTCCGATTTAGAGAGGTTTCCAGCAAACCCAAATACCTAGTTTACAGTGGTGTCCGGTTAATGCATAGGTTTTCCAGCAAACATAAACCTTGTTAGTACAGTGGTGTCCGGTTTTATGCAGAGGTTCCGCACCCACATACCTAATTTCCAGTGGTTTTGGTCCGGTATTTCAGAGGTTCCGACCCACTGCTTGTTTACCAGTGGAAATCTCGGGTATACCGGTTTTCCGGTTCCGCACAAATACTTTTCTTTTACATCGGGTGTCCTATTTAGAGAGGTTCTCGCACCCATACCTAAAGTTTACGAGTTTGGTGTCCCTGTATTTTGCAGAGGTTTCAAGCACACATACCTTGTTTTTACAGTGGTGTACCCTGGTAATGCATAAGGTTCCGCAAATACATACCTTTAGTTTTAATAAGTGGTGTGTCCTCGGTATTTAGAGAGGTTCAGCACACAATACTTAAGTTTAACAGTGGTTGTCCGGTTTATACAGGAGGTTCCGCACACATAACCACCTAAGTTTACAGTGTTGTCCGGTATACAGGAGGTTCCGCACAACAATTACTTAGTTTACAGCGGGTCCGATTTAGATGAGGTTCCAGGTATCCCTTAACTAGTTTAAGTTGTGTCCGGTATGCAGAGGTTTCACACAAATTTTTTTTTTACCTTAAGTTTTTTACCAGTGGTGTCGGTCCGAATTTAGAGAAGGTTTCCGCATTACATTACCTAGATTTATAGTGTTGTTCCGGATATACAGAGGTTCCAGCACACATAGCCATTAGTTTTTAACATGTGGTTGTGCCGGTATCCAAGTGGTTCGCAGAATGCCTTCGATTTACAGTGTTGTCCGGTTCATAGGTTCCGCAGGAATAACTTTAGTTACAGTGGTGTTCCGGTATAACGGCGTAGGTTCCGCATCACATACTTAGTTTACAGTGGTGTCCCGATTTAGGAGATGGTTTCCGCACACCCATACCCTAGTTTATAAGGTGTTGTCCGGTATACTAGATTGGTTGATCCGCACGACATACCTAGATTTACAGTGGTTGTCCGGGCTTAATGACAGGAGATTCCCGAACACCCATACCTAAGATTGTAGCAGTGGTTGTTCCGGTGTAGGAAGAGGGTTCCAGCACACATACCTTAGCTTTTAACAGTGGTGTCCGGATTTTAGAGAGGATGCCGCACACATACCTAGTTTTAGGGAGTGGTCGGTCCGGAGTAACAGAGGTTCCGCACACATAAACCTAGTTTTACAGTGGTGGTTCCGGTCGTATACATAGGTTTCAGCATACCCATTACCTAGGTTTACTGTGGTTGTCCGGTTTAATAACAGAGGTTCCGTTTCACAAACATACCTTTCGTTTACCAAGTGGTTTGTCCGGTATTTAGAGAGGTTCCAGCATCACCATACCTAAGTGTACAGTGGTAGTCCGGTATACTGGAGTTCGCACACATAACCATAGTTTTACATGGTGGTCCGATTTCGAGTTCCGCCCACAATACCTAGTTTACAGTGGTGACCGGTTATACTGAGTTCCGCACACATACCTTAGTTTACAGTGGGTGTCCGTTAATTTCAGAGAGGTTTCCAGCTCACATACCTAGTTTAGAGTGGGTGTCCTCCGGTATACATAAGGTTCCGCATAAACATACTTAGTTGCAACAGTTGGTGTTCCGAGTTTAGAGAGGTTCCGTTCCACACATACCTAAGTTTATTTCAGTGGTGTCCGGTATACAGGAGGTTCCGCATCCATAACTGTTTTACAGTTGGGGGTGTACCGGTTTACATAGGTTAAGCACCTCATTTACCTAGTTTACGGTGTGGTGTCCGGTATGCAATAAGGAAAATTTCCGCACACATACCTAGTTTACAGTGGTGTCCGTTATTTTTAGAGGGTTTCCAGCCACACATACCTTAGTTTACAGTGGTTGTCCGGTATACAGAGGTTCCGCAAAAACCTACCTTAGTTTACAGAGGTGTCGATTTTAGAGAGGTTCCGCACACATACCTAATTTTGCAGTGGTTGTCCGGTATACAGAGGTTCCTCAACATACCTAGTTTACCAGTGGTGTCCGGTATAATAGGTTTCAGCCACACATACCTGGTTTACAGTGCGTGAACCCTGTATACAGAGGTTTCCTCACACATTAAACATAAAGATTTAAAAACAGTTGTGTTCCGGTATACAATAAAAAAAAGGTTCATCAAAATAAAACTTTCCTAAAAAAGTTTAAAAATAAAAGTGTTGTCCAAGGTATAAAACTGAAAAAGGTCCGCACCAAAAACATAAAGCCATAAGTGTAACAGTGGTGTCCGGTAATAAAAACAGAAGGTTCTGCAAAAACAACCCCCATACTAGTTTCCAACAGTGGTGTCCGGTCCCCTACTAAGAGTTCCCGCACCACATAACCTAGTTTACAGTGGGTGTACCCTGGTATGCCCATAAGTTCCAGCCATACATACTTAGTGTACAGTGGTGTCCCGATTTAGAGAGGTTCCGCCACAGCATACCTTGTTTTACAGTGGGTGTCCGGTATACCATAAGTTCCGCATAACATACTTAGTGTACTGGTTGGTGTCCGATTCTAGAGAGGTTACGCAAACATACCTAGTTTTACAGTGTGGTTTCCGGTATAAGAAAAAGGTTTCCGCATACATACTTATTGTTTACCGTTGGTGTCCGATTTAGAAGTGGTTCCGCACCACCAACCTACCAAGTTTACAGTGGTGTCCGGGTTTATACATAAGTTCCGCAATACATACTTAAGTGTCAGTGGATGTCCGATTTTAGAGAAGGTTTCCGCAAACCATAACCTAGTTTTATACAGTGGTTTTCCGGTTTACAGTGGTTTCGCAAACCCCCCCCCCATGCTTAGGTTTACATTAGTGTCCGATTTAGTAGAGGTTCCGCACCACATACATTCGTTTACAGTGGTGGTCCGGTATTACCAGAGGTACCGCAACAGACTTAGTTTTCAGATGGTGTCGATTTAGAGAGGTTTCCGCAAACCAAATACTAGTTTTAACAAATGGTCTTACCGGTATACAGAGGTTCCGCTACACATACCTAGTTTTACTGTTGGTTTGTACCGGTATACATAAGTTTACCGCGTAAACATAACTTAGTGCACCAGTTGTGTCCCGATTTAGAGAGGAGTTTCGCACACATACCTATTTTATCAAAGTGGTGTCCGGCATAACAAAAAGTTCCAGTCATACAAATACCCTAATTTACTCAGTGGTGTCCGGTATGCATAAGATCCGCACCACATACCTAAGTTTTTTGTAAAGTGGTGTACCGGTTTTCAGAAGGTTCCGTACACATTACCTAGTTTTAAGCAGTGTTGTCCGGTCCGGTAAACAGAGGTTACAGCACAACATACCTAGTTTTGGCCAGTGATTGTCCTCCGGTATACAGGGAGGTTCCGCACACATACCTAGGTTTACAGTGGTGTACCGTATACAGATGGTTTCCGCACAACAAATACCTAGTTAGTTTACAGTGGTGGTCCGGTATGCATAAGTTCCCGCATACATACATTAGTGTACAGTTGGTGTCCCATTTAGAGAGGTTGTTCCGCACACATTTACCTAGTTTTACAGTGGTGTCCGGTGAATACAGGGATTTCCCGCACACAATACCTAGTTTACTGTGGTGTCCCGGTATACCATAAGTTCCGCATACATAACTTATGTTGTACAGTGGTGTCCGATTTAAGAGAGGTTCCGCACACATACCTAGTTTACCAAGTTGGTGTCCGGTTATACATAAGATTCCGCATACATACTTAGTAGTGAACAGTTGGTGTCCGACTTTAGAAGGAGGGTTCCCTCACACATACCTAGTTTGAACAGGTGGATTCCGGTATACAGAGGTTTCTCACACATACTTAGTTTACATTGGTGTCCGATTTAGAGAGGTTCCGCACACATACCTAGTTTACAGTGGTGTCCGGTATACATAAGTTCCGCATACATACTTAGTGTACAGTGGTGTCCGATTTAGAGAGGTTCCGCACACATACCTAGTTTACAGTGGTTTCCGGTATACAGAGGTTTCCGCACACTTTACTAGTTTACATTGGTGTCCGTGTAGGAGAGGGTTTCCGCACCCTATACCTAGTTTACAGTGGTGTCCGGAATACATATTTTCCAGCACCACTTTACCTAGTTTCCAGGTTTTGGTGTCCGGTATACAGAGGTTTACCGCACACATACTAGTTTACAGTGGTTTCCGGTATACAGAGGTTTCGCACACATACTTAGTTTACATCGGTGTCCGATTTAGAGAGGTTCCGCACCCATACCTAGTTTACAGTGGTGTCCGGTATACATATTTTCAGCACACATACCTAGTTTACAGTGGTGTCCGGTATACAGAGGTTCCGCACACATACCTAGTTTACAGTGATGTCCGGTATACGGAGGTTCCGCACACATACTTAGTTTACAGCGGTGTCCGATTTAGAGAGGTTCCGCACCCATACCTAGTTTACAGTTGTGTCCGGTATACAGAGGTTTCACACACATACCTAGTTTACAGTGGTGTCCGGTATACAGAAGTTCCGCATACATACCTAGTTTATAGTGTTGTCCGGTATACAGAGGTTCAGCACACATACTTAGTTTACAGTGTTGTCCGGTATACAGAGGTTCCGCACACATACCTAGTTTACAGTGTTGTCCGGTATACAGAGGTTCCGCACACATACTTAGTTTACAGTTGATGTCCAGTATACAGAAGTTCCGCATACATACTTAGTTTACAGTGGTCTCCGATTTAGAGAGTTTCCGCACACATACCTAGTTTATAGTGTTGTCCGGTATACAGAGGTTCAGCACACATACCTAGTTTACAGTGGTGTTCGGTATACAGAATTTCAGAATACATACTTAGTTTACAGTGGTCTCCGATTTAGAGAGTTTCCGCACACATACCTAGTTTACAGTGGTGTCCGGTATACAGAGGTTCCGCACACATACCTAGTTTACAGTGTTGTCCGGTATACAGAGGTTCCGCACACATACCTAGTTTACAGTGTTGTCCGGTATACAGAGGTTCCGCACACATACCTAGTTTACAGTGGTGTCCGGTATACATAAGTTCCGCATACATACTTAGTGTACAATGGTGTCCGAGTTTGAGAGGTCCCGCACACATACCTAGTTTACAGTGGTGTCCGGTATACAGAGGTTCCGCACACATACTTAGTTTGCAGTGGTGTCCGATTTAGAGAGGTTCCGCACACATACCTAGTTTACAGTGGTGTCCGGTATACAGAGGTTCCGCACACATACCTAGTTTACAGTGGTGTCCGATTTAGAGAGGTTCCGCACACATACCTAGTTTACAGTGTTGTCCGTTATACAGAGGTTCAGCACACATACCTAGTTTACAGTGGTGTCCGGTATTCAGAGGTTCCGCATACATACCTAGCTTACAGTGGTGTCCTGTATACATAAGTTCCGCATACATACTTAGTGTACAGTGGTGTCCGAGTTTGAGAGGTCCCGCACACATACCTAGTTTACAGTGGTGTCCGGTATACAGAGGTTCCGCACACATACTTAGTTTACAGTGGTGTCCGATTTAGAGAGGTTCCGCACACATAACTAGTTTACAATTGTGTCCGGTATACAGAGGTTCCGCACACATACCTAGTTTACAGTGGTGTCCGGTATACAGAGGTTCCGCATACATACCTAGTTTACAGTGTTGTCCGGTATACAGAGGTTCAGCACACATACCTAGTTTACAGTGGTGTCCGGTATACAGACACACATCTAGATTTAGAGAGGTTCCGCACACATACTTAGTTTACAGTGGTGTCCGGTATACAGAAGTTCCGCATACATACTTAGTTTACAGTGGTGTTCGGTATACAGAGGTTCCACACACATACCTAGTTTACAGTTGGTGTCCGGTATACAGAAGTTCCGCATACATACTTAGTTTACAGTGGTGTTCGGTATACAGAGGTTCCGCACACATACCTAGTTTACAGTGGTGTCCGGTATACAGAGGTTCCGCACACATACCTAGTTTACAGTGGTGTCCGGTATACAGAGGTTCCGCACACATACCTAGTTTGCAGTGGTGTCCGGTATACAGAGGTTCCGCACACATACCTAGTTTACAGTTGGTGTCCGGTATACAGAAGTTCTGCATACATACTTAGTTTACAGTGGTGTCCGATTTAGAGAGGTTCCGCACACATACCTAATTTACAGTGGTGTCCGGTATGCAGAGTTTCCGCACACATACTTAGTTTACAGTGGTGTCCGATTTAGAGAGCTTCCGCACACATACCTAATTTACAGTGGTGTCCGGTATACAGAGGTTCCGCATACATACTTAGTTTACAGTGGTGTCCGGTATACAGAGGTTCCGCACACATACCTAGTTTACAGTTGGTGTCCGGTATACAGAAGTTCCGCATACATACTTAGTTTACAGTGGTGTCCGATTTAGAGAGGTTCCGCACACATATCTAATTGACAGTGGTGTCCGTTATACAGAGGTTCCGCACACATACTTAGTTTACAGTGGTGTCCGATTTAGAGAGGTTCCGCACACATACCTAGCTTAGAGTGGTGTCCGGTATACAGAGGTTCCGCACAAATACTTAGTTTGCAGTGGTGTCCGGTATACAGAGGTTCCGCACACATACTTAGTTTGCAGTGGTGTCCGGTATACAGAGGTGCAGCACACATTCCTACTTTACAAGGATGTCTGATTTAGACAGGTTCAGCACATATACATAGCTTAGAGAGGTTACGCACATACACGTAGTTTACAGTGGTGTCCGGTCTAGGAGAGGTTCCGCACACATACCTAGTTTATAATGGTGTCCGTTTCAAAGCTTGCATTGGTGTCCGGTCTACAGAGGTTCCGAAAACATACCTAGTTTACAGTGCTGTCCCATTTAGAGAGGTTTCGCACATATACCTACATGTAGCTTACAGTTCTGTCCGGTCTATAGAGGTTCCGCACACATGCCTAGTTTACAGTTGTGTCCGGTTTAGAGAGGTTCCACACATGTACTTAGCTTACAGTGGTGTCCCGTCTACAGATGTTCCGCAAACATACCTAGACTACAGTGATATCCCGTTCAGAGATGTTCTGCACATACACGTTATTTACAGTGGTGTCCGGTCTAGATAGGTTCCACACACATACCTCGCCTGCAGTAGTCCACAGTGCTGTCCGGTTTAGAGGCGTTCCGCACATACATCTAGTTTGCAGTGAGGTGACCGGTTTAGAGAGGTTACGCACATATACATACCGGTCTAGAGAGATTCCGCACACATACGTAGCTTGCATTGGTGTCCGGTTTAGAGAGATTACTGCTAGCAGTGAAACACATCTCACTGCTCACTGCCGCTTACTGCCAGCAGTGAGATACATCTCACTGCTACATACTGCTCACCGCTCACTTCACACCGATTCGCATCAGTAATATTATTGGGTTGACAATGTGGTCGCAACCAGTCGCACCAACTTTTACGCCATGTCACTTGTATTGTACATGCTTGTGTCACATTGTTCTACCTCCAGATATCGACGAGTGCATATGCTGCATCATTTGCTGGAACGGCGGGACTTGCGTCAATACCATAGGCTGGTACAACTGCTGGTGTCCAATGGGGTTTACTGGTATACACTGCCAAATTGGTATGCTTCTTGTACATTACCTTCTATATATAAAACGGTAGTATATTCTAATTAATTCAGAGACTGTCCTAAGGACCAGTATACATTTTCTATTTGAGAAAAAGTGAATGTTGATTTAACTAATATATAGATATGCCTTAAAAATTCTACTAGGTAGAACTTTATAATCTCAGCACGATGTTCTGGCGGCCATTTTGAACAACGGCCGCCAAATGCTAATCGGCTAACACAAAATGTCCATATTTTTTCAATATAGCATCATAATAGTACAAATGATTTTAAAGTGCGTAATAGTGTTCCAATGTAAGCTTGATGTATTTCCACTACTGAAATTAAAGATGGCCGCCACCCGACACAACGTGAAATGTTCGCATGGTCGAACCTGGATATCAAGTATTTGTCGCGACAGCGCGATATATAGTCGTCATATTGACGTACGTACTTCCGTACGTCCGTACATACTCCCGTCCGTACGCACGTGCGTCCGGGTTAAAGTTTTGGTTCAGGTTTTCGGTGATATGTTTCGGTGTACTAGCAAAGCCTCGACATAGTGTCATTCTACGCCCCACCCGTGCGGCCGCTGTGCCCAATGTCAAGGTCAAATTACTTTGACATTTACAATGCAGTTTTTGTTTTGGGAGTTAGGTTAAAGTTTTTGACAAAACTATATCTCTGAAACTGCTTAGCCAATTCACTCGAAACGTCATATGTGTCTTTTTCTTCATCCATATTTTCATTCTATACCCAACCCATGCGCTTCCTGTGCCCAATGGCAAAGACAAATTACTTTACTTGTTTTTTGCTTGAGGACAGCTCTATATAGTCGACACATTGGTATACTATCAAAACTCGTTTAGTACAATCAAATGCATCGGCATGCGCGACATGTGGACTGCGGCCATACAGTTTTGATGTCTCTTAAAACGCTTCGCCAATTCACTCGAAACATCACATGTGTGTTTAGCATCATCCATAATTTCATTCTATGCCCGACCCGTGCGGCCCTTGTGCCAAATGTAAGGTCCAATTACATTTTTGAAATTTACCTTTACTTAGTCTGCTTTGTATTTAGGTTAAAGTGTCTATGAACATTACATATCTCAAACCGCTTCGACATTTCACTCGAAACCTGTCCATCTAGTTTTACGATGTTGATTGAGTTGTCATTTCCCACTAATTTCACAGATCCACAAGTGATTGGAGGATGCTTTGAGGTTATTAGAGGTGCAGGTCACCAAAAATCAAAGATGACCACCGATTGTATGTATCGAAGTAAACTTGTTTGCCCGAAAATTAATCTGAATTTATTTCACAAAGAGTAATATAAAATGTTATCTTTTTATTAACTTTTCGACCACATGGTCTTTAAACCGGCTTATTGCTACAATATGGACGTCGCATAGGACTGTCAATACAGTTTCACACTATTCTGATAAAAACCATCTGGTCGAAAATGTAATAAAAAGAGTGACTTTAATACAATGTCTATTAAATGTGCTTCGCTTCGGAGGTTATTGGAAATTACTAAATATGTATTGTAATTCGCAATGTAGGTGTTGTCTATTTATTTGACAGCTGTTTTATCTCTGTCTAAAGAATTAGTCAACAGAAGCACAATGAAATAGTTGTCCATAATAACAAAATGTAATTCGCTATCGATTATAACTGAACAGATTTAGTGATGTGATAAGAGTTTCGTTTGAAGATCGTAATTTAACAATACACGACTATTTGATTGATATATGAATTTTTTCATTCTTGTATGTCATTGTCTGTGTCATTTTCATGCACCTTACGTGGTGCTGAGATGAAAATGACTAATATGCTGAAAAGCAAGGTACGAATGTCTCGTACATATGAGATATACCCTTTACCAGTTTTTCCACCAACATTGATACTGCTCCTGCTCTCAAAACTGCCTGCAAACAATAGCAACATTCTCATTTCTGTCACCGGGCACTTGAATTACCCTCACCAAATATATCAGCAAGTACACTACAGTGTCTATATTTGGCGTTTCTCATGCTTTGATGGAACTTTCTTATACTGTGCCTCGGCTGTGTGCTGGATTTCTACATGTACTTATAGACCCTCCCCTATAAGATAATATGTGACTGTTCTCAATCTTCAAAGTAGTTCATGTTTCCCGGTGAATACATCCGCCATTGAAGTATTTTTATATGACTACATCTTCCAACAGGGTGATGCCTACGTTACTTACATTTGCAGACATTCATGGCATTATGGTAATGTTCGATTTGGGTTAAAATACTTATCACATGCACGAGGCAATCTCCGAGAGGTTCAGCTAAAGGGTGTATTCGACTAAGAAGAGAGGGGCAACGATCATATATTCCACTATGTTGTATCTCTTGTACTCTTGGTGGTCGATGCTATCTTTTGTTTGTAAGAATGTGAACAACTAGATTGTGATACGGTGTCATATGAAGCAGAATTGTTTAAAAGTAAGTACTTTTTCATCAATAACAAAGAAGTCACCATCCCCCAAAAAGATTATTTGATGAAATTCCATCAAATATTGAATTTATTGCGAAAAAAATATTTTCGTATGGGAATTTAACATGGGCGCTCAAAATCGATCTTTTTTAAATATTTCTTTTTATTTCTGGACAGATTTTCAAAATCTAACTCTTGTTTTCTTAGTTACATCATTTTCAAGCTATCTCGCCTGGTTTCAGAGGGAATATCCAAAACATTTGACTCCCCATGTTAAATTCCCATAGGAATTCCCATAGGAAATTTACATATTTTTTAGATTTAAGGTGTTTAATAGCCAAATGTTCGTCGGCAGCAAAACGTGGAACAAACAGTAAGTACATCCTTTCTATATTTCACAATGGTTATGTTTGTTCATAACGTCATATGAATAAACATAAACATTGTGGAATCTAGAATGGATGCCACTTAGCGTATAGTAGACACTAATTACTAGACAAAGACCTTGTAAAACGCAATAATATAACCATCCCATTACAGATGTGAACGAATGCCTGGACTACCCGTGCATAAATGGCGCCACCTGTGTCAATACCGTCGGCTCGTACACGTGTTATTGTACGCACGGCAGAACAGGACAGAACTGTACAAGCGGTAAGGTTTTCTAATGTTCTGTTACAACTGTTTGGCGCCGATTGTGCTACAATTGTAAGGTATCAGACATGACACAGCCACATATTATCTCCGTACTTATCCGGTTAACCATAAATTGAAAGCTGACGATTCATTGGTCGAACGGCGTCACGTGACGTTACCCAATTACGCCCGTGCAATGACGTCACGTATGCGCTCGTTTCAAAGAAAACAACGTCATACTTGCTGATTATGTAGTCAAAAAAGTTACCTGATAAATACAATACCATGCTAGTGCCTTTTGATACCAAGTTTATAAGGCTCGAAAACGGTAAAGCCTCGGAATTCTTACGCGTTTCCTATCCTTGTCTGATAAACTTTATATCAAAAGACACCAGACTGGCATTCTATATCCAGAGTCAATGCATAAGCGGACAACTGCGATTCGATAAGGGAGGTAACTTCATACCTGGGCTAACATATGTAACATATTTGTAGCCCCATCTAAATTCTATATAAATCTAATCAAAAACGTGCTAATAAAACAATTTAATATTATTGCCGGATAATAGTTTTTGTATTACCACTCCTTGTCCCGTCCCACGCCGCTAGTCGAAATACTTTTGTACTGACCCTCACTAACAACAGTCGAGCTATATTTAGTTTGGCGGGAAATTCTGGTCACGTGACAGCCTCTTGCTTACAAAGGAATTTTAAAATCAGTCGAGTTAACGAGTCTGTATCTGGAATTTAGTATTTTGAAGAAAGTAAGACTTTTTCACGAGTTCAATTTATTACCACCTTATTGGTGAATATTTGGTGAATCTTTTGGGCCGGTTTGTGTTTTCTGGCTAATACGGGTATTGTGACTTTTCCGTGCATTTGTCACACCACGGACGTGTAAACAATTGGATTGTGTGACGTCATGGCTGGCGGAGAACGTGCTACGGCCCAGATGCAGTGTGTAATCTTCGGACACAGTTTCGTGTCGAGACTGGATTCGTTTACCAGGATGTCATCTGCCGGGCGGAATCTGGGACTTGATACTGACTTTCGTGTCCGGTGTATTGGTGCCGGCGGGCTGAACTTGTCGCAGATGGCGCGCCTGAGAGTGATGGAGGAGCAGATTGGAACAGCTGACGTGTTCTTTTTGGACATGGGCTCCAACGATTTGTGTGACTAACGTTGTCATCCCTTGAAGCTGGCGAAGGACATTGTGTCGTATGCGTCATATCTGCATTATGCTCGCGGTGTGCGGACGGTAGTGGTGGGCCAGATATTACCTAGGAAGACTACACCCTACACATCCTACAATCAGCGTGTGATGGTGACTAACGTGGAAATGGACCGTCTCATTGAGGTTGAGTGTCGCGAGGATTCACACATGTACTATTGGTGGCATCGTGGCTTGTGGAATCCAGAACGCCCTATGTTTGACGCTCGTGGTGTGCATCTCTCTTGGGACGTGGGCTACCCGAAGTATTTTCGGAGTGTGCAGCGATGCATGAGATGGATTAGGAATCGGAATTAATGCCCGCAATATATTATTATGTCCTGTTTAGTCTGGACACGGCCTAATACTAGATATTATATTTAATATTGCTGTGATTGGTGTTAAAGGCTGTGCTCGCAGAGTGTCACTGCATACTGTGTTCTGATTGTTTCTGATTGGGACAGTATTCTACATTGCTACATGATGTACATTGCATGGCTCATTGTGTGACGCATATTTGCGTACAGTAGTCGGCCAACTTGTTATAGTATCATCAATGCAGTGATTCTCTGCGAGCACAGTCTTTGGCGTCTTCATCGCATCATCGTGCGTTGAAGCTCTTTGGACTAGAGCATGGTTTGCGATGGTGAACACATTCGTCAGAGTGCGGTGGGTGCTTTGGCATAGGATCAGGCTACGTTGATCGATCATGTTATGCCCTATTACTAATACACAAGGGGTAGAAATGAGTTTCAAGTTGTAGGGATGCATTGCACCTTTTTTCTTTACTTGGTTAGTATGAGTTTTGATCATTTAGCTGCACACATATTTTATTGCCGAGGTTCACAACGTGTGTGCTACTGTCATACCTGGACTGCCATCGGCGGCTATTATTTATTTCCTTTGTCACGGCGACCGGTGTAGTCCCAGAGTTGGTTGGTCTGCCATGTGGGGTAGCGGGCAGCACTGTCATATAGTGAAGTTATTATGCCACGCGTTGTAGCTGGCAGTTATATTACTATGCTATGCGTTGTAGCTGGCAGCACTGTCATGCGGTGAATTTATTATTCCATGCGTGGTAGCTGGCAGCACTGTTGTGCAGTTGGAGTGTTATGTCATGCAGTGATTTTATTATGCCATGCGTTGTAGCTAGCAGTTGTAATATTATGTCATGCGCGTTGTAGCTGGCAGCACTGTTGTGTAGTTATAGTATTATGTCATGCGTTGTAGCTGGCAGTTATATTATGCCATGCGTTGTAGCTGGTATATTATGCCATGCGTTGTAGCTGGCAGTTGTATTATTTTGCCATGCGTTGTAGCTGGCAGCACTGTTGTGCAGTTATAGTGTTATGTCCTGCGTTGTAGCTGGCAGTTATATTATGTCATGCGTTGTAGCTGGTATCACTGTTGTGCAACTATTATTATGATGCCATGCGTTGTAGCTGGAAGTTATATTATTATGCCATGCGTTGTAGCTGGCAGCACTGTTGTGCAGTCATAGTGCTATGTCATGCGTTGTAGCTGGCAGCACTGTTGTGCAGTATATTGCTATGCCATGCGTTTTAGCTGGCAGTTATATTATGATGTGTGGTAGACAGATTATGCGTGGTAGATGGCAGTTATATTATTGTGTCAGGCGTTGTAGCTGGCAGCTATGCTATTATGTCATGCGTTGTAGCTGGCGGCACTGTTGTGCAGTTATACATTTATTATTAGGCCATGCAGCACTGTTGTACGTTTTTGCCAGGTCTTGAATTGTTGGTTTTATGATGGATTTTGGGTTGATCCGGATGCCTTGGTTTTATGCTGTTTTGAGTAAATATGGTAGCCACTATCATTGATATGTTTCATCTTGCCCACAGTTCAAATTTACATGGCATTGACGTACATCAGTGGTCGTTACGGCGTGTAGTTTGTGTTCTGGTTTACAGATTAATATTATATGTATGCCACCGAGACGTGGCAGGGCGCGGAAGCGGTCATCGCCGTCTGAAGACAAAGATGATGGCACGAAGCGGTCGCGTCCGACGGACAAGCTGCCCCAGCCGAATGATCCCATGGACACCCTGGTGGATCGGTTGTTGACGCGGATGTCTGAACGGGGTCTTGTGGCACCACAGCAGGCTCCAACCAGTACGATGTCATTGGCTACTGGTGATGTTCTTTTAATGGGGACACCATATGTGGTCGTTAGGCCGTTGCCGTCGACTTCGGGCTTGCCTTCTCCAGTTGCCGGTCCGTCAGTTGCCACGTCGTCTGCCAGTGGTGCAGTGCCAGCTTCCACAATTGGTCCGGCCCAGATTGAGGCTGCATTGCTGGGTGCTTCTACTGGTGGGTTCAATTCCACTCTCCGGCCGGGGGGTGTACGTGATGTGGCGTCCATGTCCAGTTACAACTTGTCGCCGGGGGCGTTAGTGTCGGACCGCATAAGGACGCAGATTTGGGACGGTTCATTTGTGGAACTGTCCATCCTGTTGCCCGGTAGGGGCCCTGTAGTTGAGCCGGACACGGCCAATGTGCTAGCTATGCTCCTGGGGGTTGGAGCAAAGACTAACACAAAGCTCAAAGTATTGAGCAATGGATCACAGCGTTCCATTGTTTCATTGATATCAGGATCTTAAAATATCCGGGTGAGGCTTCAGGTTTGTTTGCCTACATGAATCTGGTGCGCGATATGGATAGGTCGTTTGGGATTCGTGCCTTCAATTTCTATGATCGTAATTTTCGCGCTCATAGGCAGTCACAGAACCTCCCGTGGGGTCAAATGCACACAGAGTTGTGGGTCAGGGCTTCCACAATGGCTGTGCCAACAACACAGGCTCTTACGAAATCTAGTGTCAAAGGTCCAGCACATTGCTTTGCATTCAACAGGCCGCAAGGGTGCACCTATCAACGGTGCCGGTTCTCACATGTGTGCGGTCATTGTGGGAAAGGTCATTCGCGGGTGAATTGTTTTGCGTTTAATGCTGCTACAGGTTTCTCCGGGAAGGGGCCAGTCAGTACGCCCGCCCCGCAGCCGCCTCCAACATTTACTTCCGGCTCACGCGGTCCCTAAAATCACAACGCCGGTAAAAAGTGAGAGACTGACGGTTTTCCTATCCCATCCCATGGTCATTTAGTTTCCTCGGTATCTCGGAATCATAAATCTGCGAATGACAATGCCGAATTTGTTAATGCAAAATTACGTACAGAGTTGGATGCAGGTCGTATCTTCGGTCCATACAATACCGCACCGGTCAATGATATTATTTGTTCGCCTTTAGCGCTAGTGCCTAAATCTGAACCGGGCAAATATCGCTTAATTCATGATCTATCGCATCCGCATGGTGAATTGGTGAATGATAGTATTGACTCCCAGCAGAAATCTGTGTCGTATGATTCTGTTGACACCGTTGTCGCTTTGGTGAAACAGTTTGGTCGCGGGGCCCTGATAGCCAAGACTGATATAGAAAATGCTTACCGCATTATTCCAATTTTCCCGGCAGACAGGCGGTTGCTGGGCTTTAAATGGAAACTTGATCCTCATCTTGAACAGTCCCAATTTTTCTTGGATGCATGTCTACCAATGGGGTGGTCCATTTCTTGCCAGCTATTTGAACATTTCAGCTCGGCGTTGCAATGGATTATAGAGTCGTCAGTAGGAAAATGTATGTCACACCTTATTGATGATTTTTGCTTTGTTGGCCCACCTGATGATAGCTTTTGCCTAAACACTTTACAAACTTTTTTTATCCACGTGTAAGGATATTGGGGTTCCAATAAAGCACGAGAAGACATGTTTACCGGCAACATGCATGACTGTTTATGGCATTAAGACATATTCTGTGAATATGGTGTCCCGTCTGCCCGCGGAGAAAGTTGACAAGGTTAGGTCATTATTGTCTGTCTTCACCAAGCGAAAGAAGGTTACTTTACGCGAACTAAAATCATTGATAGGGCTACTAAATTTTGCGACTTCATGTGTAGTCCCGGGCCGTACTTTCCTTCGTCGCTTATATGATTTGACTTGTGGGGTCCGTTCACCGCATTTCTATATTCGTTTGACAAACGAGGCCAGGGCAGATTTGTCTGCGTGGGAATTTTTCATGTCCGAGTTCAACGGCCGGTGTACGTTTTTACAGGATCAGTGGGTTGAGTCTGATACATTGCAACTATTCACTGATGCGGCATCTTCATGCGGGTTTGCAGCAGTTTTCGGAAGTTTTCAGAAGTCGTGGTTTTGTGGGAGTTGGCCCGATACGTTTAGCTGCTTTCACATTAACATTATGGAACTATTTCCCATTGTTGTTGCCGTTGAACTGTGGGGGGGGGGGGGGAGGGAAGATGGCTAACCACAAGGTCTTGTTATTGTCTGATAATGCAGCTACTGTGCATGTGATAAACCGGGCATCATCACGTGATCCTGTGATGATGAAGCTAGTGCGCCGATTAGTTGTCGCGTCGATGAAATATAATATCTTCATACGCAGTGAACATATTCCTGGGAAGGCCAATTTGGTAGCAGACAGGCTATCTCGCTTTCAATTTTAGGAGGCCAGGTTTGCGGTGCCTTGGCTGTCGGTAGCCCCGGTGATTGTGCCGGACGGCCTTTATCGGATGATGTATTGGAAGTCATGGTTACATTACATTGAATTTTGCCGCGATGGTCATATTGGTGGGTCGTTGCCGATCAGTATAGTATATTGTGTTAATTTTATAGCACATCTGGCGGAAAGGGGGTATAAACCTTCCACAATCGCATCCCATATGTCGGCTGTCGCTTATATTCATAAATTGTTTGGGTTTGCGGACCCAACCAATTCATTCTTGGTAAAGCAATGTCTAAAGGGGGTCGTAAATACTGTGGAAAAGGGAGTTGATTCGCGTTTGCCTGTTACTGCCAATATATTGAAATCCATGCTGGTGTCCATTCCGTTAGTTTTCTCATTACAATCGCATAGGCTGTTGATAGCGGCCATCTTGCTTTTAGCGTTCAGTGCTTTCTTGCGCAGTCTACTCGCCATCGGCAGTGTTGCAACGGGGTGATTGTCAGTTTCAGTTTGTGAATTCGTCCTGCGTAGGGATGCAACTTACAATGCAAAATTTCAAAAACAACATCGAGCGCATGCCACTTACTATGTGTGTTCCATCTAATCCCTGTGCTTTGGCTTGCCCAGTCAGGGCTATGCAGAATTATCTCAGTGTGTCAAGGCACACCTCTGGTCCCTTGTTTCAGTTTATGGATGGTTCTTTTGTTCCATATTCATGCATAGCGGACAAAGTTCAAGCGTTAGTGAAGTTGTTGGGCCTGAGTCCACAATTATATAAGCCACATTCATTCCGCATTGGGGCTGCGCCTGCAGCTTTTGTGGCGGGGCATTCTGAAGAACATATTAAGCGGATGGGCAGGTGGCATTCAGATGCACTACATTGGTACATCCGGTTGACACATTTCAAGTTCTGATTCGCGTCACAGTCCGTCATTGACTTGGGAACTTTAGGCACGGTTCGCGTTTCTATCGCGTAGATGTACATATTTCAGAGGTTCAGCTGGCAGCTGCCTCGTTTATTCGCGGCGCAAGTCCAGCCTCTGGCTGCTATCAGAGGTCCAGCTGGAAGCTGCCTCTTTTCTTCACGGTGCGAGTCCAGCCTCAGGCTGCTATCGGTGGCGGTTAGGGTATCAATAGCAATTGGTGATTCCAGTTGGAGACTGGCCATCACTTGTTATCATATCTCTCGCCACAAGAGGTTTTTAGTGTGTGCGTAATTAATATACATGTTGTGTTTTCCTGTTTATATTGTGTAGTGCATTGATCACGTACTGGCTCTCGGGTGGGACGCCACATGCATGAAAGAGCATGTGGCTGTGGCGGAATATTTACCACACCTTTGTGATAAATTGGCATGTAATCTAAAAGATAATGTGTAATACAAAAAAGATTATATTGAAGTCAGGTGGTCATTGTATAAAACAATGACATGTACATACAACTTAGATTTGATATCCAAGTTAGTCATTTATTAAAAAATGACATTTACACACATTTACTTGTATGTTGTTCTTTTATACTCACAAACAGAGCTTCGAGCCAGTGTACGTGGTTACTGCACAGCCTCAGTACCGTGATTAAGTGATAGGGATGTCGGAGTTTTTTAAAAACATTGAGATTTTTATGGATTGTTTGCTATCAAATTAAAGCTGAGGAATGTAGTTGTGCAATGCAAGTTATTTCATCAAGATATCTTGATTAGTTAAGAAGTTATTCAATTTTGAAATTGGAGAACTTCGGAAATTTTCTGACCATTTTCTGCCAATTTTGTATTTAAAGATTTTTTAATTTTTTTAAATGTGTAGAATGGAGTGTTAGATGTCCATTTAAAGGTATTGCAGAACGCAAACAATGGAAGTTGCTTCATCAAGATATCTTGATTGGTTAAGAAGTTATTCAATTTTTAATTTCGAGAAATAAAAAAAATTGTAAAAAAATTAAATTTGTTTTTTAATTTAGTGGATACCTTTTCCGAAAAAGTATGCAGTATGGAGTGTTTGGTATCCAATTCAAGGTATTAAAGAATGCAAAACAATGAAAGTTGTTTCATCAAGATATCTTGATTGGTTAAGAAGTTATTCAATTTTTCATTTCGAGAAATATCAAATTTTCTAAAAAATAATATTGCCAATTTTGAATGTAGTGGATATTTTTTCCAAAACAAAAGTGTGAATTATGGAGTGTTTGGTACCAAATTAAAGGTATTGAAAATCTGCAAAACAAGATGGGGGGGGGGGGGGGAAAGGGGGTTAGTTTCAATCAAGATATCTTTGAATTTGGTTAGGAGTTAATTAAAGTTTTTCAAAATTTGGGGGAAAAAAAGAAGAAAAAAAAAAAAGCAACGTTTTTTGTGCAGAGATCTTAAAACCGGATAATATACATAAACCATTTGATAGTAAGTAGCTCAATTATTTTTTGCACAAAGATGTTCATGTCAAGATTATAATGTGTTAATGAATAGAGCTGTTTGGTGTGTCTATAACATGTTTTGATTTAAATATATTCAGAAACTGAATATTAATGGCCGAACTAATGAATGGACCGAATTACAAAAACTTTTTATCTATCCAAAATACAAGGTCGGCGGTGAGATTAACTAAGATAGTGCGCTCTCATTTAATTAACCAACAATTAGTCAACAGTGGCCCTCATACACGGATTGATTGATAATTTGTGTTTAACGGCATATCAACAGCTAAGGTCATTTAAGACTTGGCCAACGGGTCTATCCCGTATTTAATGTGTCCATAATGAGAGAAATTCCCAAAACCAGAACTGAATATTTACAGAAAAATCAATATTCAGCCATGAAATTAGAATATCATATCCCTGTGTTAGGTCCATTCCACACAAGTCACTTAGCCCAACCACAAAAGTAGTATGATCAACACTAAAATAATTTGATCTGACATGTGGCTGCAGAGGAAGCAAGAAAATATGGCTTGTCGGCACACAAATGCCCATGGTGGCAGATTGGAGAAACTGTGTCACAAGTTAATTAACCAAGCATTCACAAGCGTATTTGTGAAGGTCAAAAGGTCATAGTCATATTAAGGCCAGCATGGATGTATGGTTTTTGTCCACATGTACGATGTATTAAAATATTAAAGTAATCCATCAAGGGAAATAGAAGTGATGATGACAGAAATGAGAAACTCAGGCAAATTTCTTAATGTGTGAAAAGGTTGTGACGGTCAAGGTCATAAAAATGGCAGCATGGATGTGTGGCATTTGTCCACAGGTATGCTGTGTTGAACTGTTTATGTTCAAATTATATAGAAGTTATGACAGTTTGTTGGTTCTTAACGGCCTATCAAGCAGCTATATATGGTCATATATGGTTATATAAGGTCGGGCCAACGGGTTCGATTATACTCAGATAAGGCGTACAACTCTCACATACAAGAAAACCAAAGACGTACACGAGGGCCAAACTAGGTCTCTGGTCGGGATTCAGGTAAGGAAGAATCCCGATCGTTAAATACCCCACCGGTTGCCCACGAAGAAATGAACAACTCTGCCGAACTTCTTAACGTGTGAAAAAATTCAAAGTTGTGAACGCCAAAAAGTGAAGGTCATACTAAGGGCAGCATGGATGTGTGGTAGTTGTTCAGAAGTATGATGTGTTTAAATATTTAACTGATCTAATCCTATCTAACCAATCCTTTAAGTGATATAAAAGTTATGGCAGAATTGACCAGCGAACCTCTTAATGCAAACTGGGGGGAGGGGGTCAATATTTTAGCTGTAAACTTCTTCTTCTTCTTTCTTCTTCTTTTATAATAATTGCAAACAGTCGTTTACCGACTATTATGGCAATGCGTGGGGGTTAGTACAGTGAATGCCATGCCACCAAAGCTACTCAGTCCACCTTGGTGGACATGGCAAGAGATACGATTGTGCAGTCCTAAAAATGATATGCAAGAACTAATTAAAAGCCTATAATGCACCTGTACAATATGTATATTGAGAAGTGTGATATTAATGGTTAAAAGATAAAAGCAGAGTGTCAACTTATGGGAGTGACAGTGCAGCCAGCGCTGACTTAAATCCTAAGATCGTGTCAGCACTGACTACATTGGCAGGGAGTGTATTCCACACAATGACGGTTCGTGGGAAAAATGAGTATTTATGGTAGTCGACTGAAATTGTAGGAATTTGATAGGCAAATTGGTGATAGTGTCTGGATTGTCTGGTGTGTGGAGTTAAGTACAAATTTGGGATATATCGACGTGATTGTGAACAATTTTGTAAAAAAGTGAGAGGCGGCTATTTTGCCGTCTAGACTGTAATGACTTCCACTGTAAGTCCGACATTATGTTAGTGACCGTGCCCGGGCTTTTGTCATAATTGTTAGTGACAAACCTCGCTGCCCGTCGCTGTACTTTCTCTAGCTTTTGGGTATCTTTCTGGGTATATGGATCCCAGGCCGATGAGCTGTATTCTAATGTCGGCCTGACAATGGAAGTATAGGCAGCTTGTTTAGTTTCTGGCTTGGCTGAGTGTAGGTTTCGTTTCAGAAAACCCAGAGATTGGCTGGCTTTACCTGTTATTTTGTTAATATGGGGAGACCAAGATAAATCTGATGTTAACTCCACACCCAAATAGGTAGCTTGCTTGACTGTTGATAGAGGTTGATTTTGGAGGTAGTATGGGTCTTAGAGACATTTCTGGACCTTGAAACATGCATTATGTGGCATTTATCAATGTTGAAGGACATCCTCCATTTCCGCTCCCATAATGATAACTTGTCCAAATCTTCCTGAAGCTGTGCACTGTCCGACTGGGATTTAATTTGTCTGTAAACCACACAGTCATCAGCAAATAGTCTGACATTTGAGCTGATAGCTTCAGGTAGGTCATTTATGTAGAGCAGAAACAGAAGAGGCCCCAAAACTGATCCCTGAGGAACGCCCAGACTGTACATCTGCTTTTGTGGAGATTGCACCATCTACTACCACCTGTTGAGTCCGGTTACTAAGAAAAGCTTTTATCCACTGGTTCCCGTGCCCCCGTATGCCATAATATGATGCCTTGTGCAATAGTCTGTCATGATCGACAACATCAAATGCCTTGCTGAAATCCATAATTGCTATGTCAACCTGGCCTTTCTGTATGTGCTGCACAAGATCATTAACAAACAATACAAGCTGGGTTTCGCATGAACGGCGGGCACGGAAACCGTGTTGGTTGTCTACAAGAATTTTATATTTATCCAAATGGTCCAGAATGTTGCTAACTACTATGTGTTCGAGTAGTTTGCATGCAATACATGTCAGAGAGACCGGCCTATAGTTACTTGCTTTGAATTTTTCACCCTTTTTGAAAATAGGAGTCACATATGCCTGATTCCATTCTGCTGGCACTACACCGCTATCCAATGATTTATTAAATAAAATCATAAAAATTGGCGCAATCTCTGAGGCGCATTCTTTGAGCAGTCTAGGTTTAATGGCATCAGGGCCGGCCGCTTTATGGGGTTTAAGGTTCATGAGCAGTTTTTTGACGCCGTTCTCTGTGACATGTATCTTGGTCATATCCGGGTATGTGCTTGGGCCGAGGTCTGGTAGGGGCGAGTTATCTTTCCGAGTAAAAACCGATGAAAATTGTCTATTTAATATTTCAGACTTGTCGTTAGATTCAGACTTTAGAATGCCATCATCTCTAAGTGGTGCCACACCACACGAATCATTTTTTAAACTTTTAATAAAACCCCAAAACTTCTTTGTTGTGCCATGTTTTTGTTCAGTTGTGTCACAAATAATATTATTCATGTAGTCCCAGTAAGCCTTTCTTGTCTTTTTTTGAATCATAGTCTTGATTTTCCGTAATTTTTCATGTTGGCTTACATTTTTACTTTTTTTTGCCTTACTGTAAAGTCTGTCTCTTTTTTTCATCAGTTTTTTTATATCGTAACTCAGCCAAGGAAGGTGTTGCCCTACCTACATCTATTTGTGCCTGTTGGAGAAAGGAAGAATAGGAAGCTGCCCCACCCACCACCGCCGGCGCTGTACAAATATATAATAGAAATCCCCCTCCCCCCACCACTGTAGAAAAAGCAGACATTTTTCTTGAATACAAAATAGATCAATTAGTTCTATTGCATAATTAATTGGCCTCCAGACACTTTTCAAATATTAAAAAAAAATGCCCACAGAAAGAGATGGGGCTGTGGTGAGGGGGGCGAGGGTGCTTGGGTAGGGAGTATTGACAGTCTAGTGTCTCAAAAAAAAAGATCGCTAAATACACAATACTCAACAATAATGATTCAGCTCAATTTGATTGATAATTAATAACATTGTTATTTGGAGCTGAATTTTTTTTTTATTGAATTGTTGAACATATATTCAAAGTGAATCTACAAGGACCCACAAACACACAGAGGCATCATTAAACAACAATTTTGCACTTTAATTTTACACCAAAAATGGCCAGTTCAACTGTAACGCTGGCTTTTTCGATGTGGAAGTGAAAATAAAATGGTCGCGAAAACCCATGACACGGCTCGTGTTCCGAGCTTCCGGTTTGATATGAGGTTGCTAAAAAAGTTTGCCACCGAGTGCGCACAAGCCAAACAGTTCAATGCAGTGTTTTTAGGGCACATTAATGATTGTTAAAGAAACTGTCGATGTCCTAGGTTGTCGAATCCAGAGGTTCCTATAAAAATCACTGTTCAAATATTTACTTCTTTCTAGCACCAAAATCACGATTTTCCTCTCAGACAACGGAATCGTGTAGAGGGTGCTTTTTTCTTTCCGTTGACATGCCCAAATTAAATATCCATCAAGAAATGATCGCGTTATCGAAATTAAACCACACCACCTATTACGTGATTTTTCAAAATGGCGGCATCCAAAAAAAAAAGTGAACGCGCAAGTGATTATAATTTATCGATTAAAAGTCACCCACATGTTACATATTTTAAAAAAACAACATCGTAAGTCATAAAATATACATTACACAATGTGCGTGCATGTTTTTTATTAACTAAATCGTCCAGTACTGATAACAAATCGACTTTGAAAACGGCAAAATTTAACATTGGGTCAGAAGGCAAACCGTAAATCGGGGTTAACTCCGACATCCCTGCAAGTGACCTGTGGTATATCAGGTTATTCAACCCAACTGCGCCATAGACACCTGGAAAATTTACACGCAGGGCTTATGTTGTTTGTGGATTGCATTGATTAATGGAGACCATATCATATGGCTAGTACGTGTTAATCCCCTTTGCCCTGCGTCATATCCGTGATTTTCAACTAGTTAAGTGGCCTGTGGTATATTAGGTTATTCAACCCAAATACACCATAGACACCTGGAAAATACATACAGGGCTTATGTTGTGTGTGGATTGCATTGTAAATGGAGAACATATGGCTAATAATTGTAATTCCCTTTGCCCTGCTTTATACCCGTGTTTTTCATCTAGTTAAGTGGCCTGTGGTATATCAGGTTATTCAACCCAAATAGGCCATAAACACCTGGGATATTCAGGCAGGGCTTATGTTGTGTATGGATTGCATTGATAATAGAGGCCATATGTTGAGTACCTGTAATTCCCTTTGCCCTGCTTCATTCCTGTGATTTGCATTAATGACAGGTGTCAAGCAGGCCAGCTGGTCACAGGAGTGTTTAATACAAATAACAACTCACATAAATAACCCGCATGTCAATGTGATATGTAACTGCAGATATCCTACCAATAAAAATGCACACATATCTGTAATATGCAAATAATAGACCAATGTTGATGTAGCACATGCATATTTATGTCCATACACAGGTGTGTAGAAGCTAATTAAGTTATACATGTAAAACACCAATATGTTGTAACGACAGTATAATTTTATTTTATGGTGTGAATTTCTTGCTGATATCATCTGCATCACGGCTTATTGAACATATATATATGGTTTACTGGTAACTGTATGTCTTTGAAGACACGGCTACTGTATAAAACAAACGATATGTCCACAATTCCAACATGTACTATGTTTGACGAAAAAGGATCACGCCGTATATGCATTATGAAGGTGCATTGGATCTCCAGGACTATAGTCTGTTTCACGAACCATGCTCGAAATGTTACGGCCATGCACACACTGCAATTTTTTTAATATTTTTTGATAATATTAATTTTTATCTTTTGAGCATTCTTTTTATTTCGTGAAATCGGGTCAAATAATGAATTCATAACGAAAACATGATTAAGCGAATTTAACATGGGGAAACAGGAGGTGGTGGACCTGGAGGAGGAGTAAACAAAACAAAGACAAATAATAAAATCAAATAAAGTCAACATTGGACAAAATTTCACGAAATAAATAGAAGGCTCATTCTTAAATTTTGATAACATTTAATATTTTTAATATATACATTGGTTTTGCATCTTTTATATAGCCGTAAACTTTGGGCTGGTTTCGTGAAACAGTAGGGACCATCGGCTGGCACGTGCAAAATGTAGTTAAGGACCCGTGGGACCCCTGAATATCCAATGATTCAGTCATGCATAATTGTTTCGTAAATGTGATGTGATATACATGTACATGTGAACATTTTCTTCTTACTATGTCCCACACAGTGCACGGATTTGCCAAGTCGGCCATCTTAGTGTGTACAAGCCATCGGCCAGTTTTACCTCTTATTGCCTTTGACACATACCACTAATAATATTACAAACACATCAATAAACTTTGGTGCAACATGATGGGGACACATGCTATGCATTGTTTTCATAAAATTTATATACAAAGTCCGATATCTGAAGGGTTTGTTGAGCCTTTGTTAAAATGTTTGAGATTTCAGTAAAGATTGTGTAACAGTAAGAACAGTACACAGTATTACCATACATACTGCATCGATTCCAGTGACTTGTAAGCAGTTATCTGAGTGTATTTCCACTACTGTCTACATGCCTGCTATGCGAGTAACTACGGCTTTTACTTGTGTCAGATGTACTTCTAATAATAACCAGTGCATCAGTTTGACATTTTACACATTGAAAAAGTGTCCGTTGCATATTTTGTGAGTGATGGTAAAAAAGCTCAGAAAGCTAGCGTTTTGTGTAAGCTGCTGAACTAATATGTGTCGTCCTACATATCTTGGACGTATTGTAGCAAACATTATTAGATTTGCTGCGAGATTATTGGTTGTACGTGTCAAACGCTCCAAGTGGTGAAAGTATCCGATAGCATGTACAAAGAATAATGCCAAAGATGGCATATCAATGCTCTGCATAATATATTCGAAGAAGAACAGGGTCATATATACTTTATATAGATATTCAGTCACATGTATGATTCTTCTAAATTTGAAACAGAAGGTCATATTATATATAATCAGTTCTTAAATGCCATAACATCCAGCATATACGAATTTCGAGTGCACCACATCCCACGAACTGAAACCGAAGTATACCTCATCTTCCTATATTTAGCGTTACATTCTGGGTGTTCCAGATGGTAGGGCGAATGTGCAGTAGTGATGCATGTTAACTCAACTCTATGAGGGCCTTGCACTGTTCGTGGCTCTCTATTGGAGTCTATAAACTGCGTAATCTACCGATTACCGGGCCTATTTTGGATCCGAGTACACCCATCGTACGGAAAAATGTAGGTTTTATCGTATTAACAAATAAACGTCTAAATTACCGTGACGGCGACATCAACAGGTGTTGCTATACACTTTTCCGGGGTATGTTCGCTTTAATCGCAACGATAGCGCTTTGGAAGTTGTTGATATGTGGCTGTTAATGGAGAAATGGGACGTAGGGATTTATGACCAGTGTAGCTCCTGATCAAATAGCACACGCATGTAGCATGAGAATGATATATATGTTGTTGCTTGTTAGAAGCATGACGGCTGATCTGGAACTACACTGGTAGCGAAACTCTCAAGCCCTATTTCCCCAGTCACAGCCACATATATGAAAGAAAGTATAGTCCGAAGTGACGGATATTTCTTATCCAATTTAGGCACCCATCCAAATCGCAGTTGTCCGTTACGTACTCTGCCCACCGTGTGTATTGACCAGTAGCCGATTTCATCAAAATTGCAAAGTATACTTATCTAGCAAAGTATACTTTTTTGGAGACATTTTCAATTTTTATGATAAATTTATTAATTTTTATTATATTGAATTTATTACATTATCACAGCCATTTTGGCTGTGATAATGAAATAAATTCTGTATAATAATTCTGCATACTTTTGCTAGAAAAGTATACTTTGCAATGTTAGTGAAATCGGCTACAGATACTGAACGAATATACAGACACTATTAAATCAAGTAATCAATTTTGTCAGTCAACCACCGACCAAAGAATCACGCATGTGCGTAGCTACCGATCTTGTATTGGTGCGACATATGTGTATGGAACAGATGTATACATGATCAAATAAATTAAACAATGGTATGCCCCTAACTCTCTATCTGACTGTGAGTCACGCATATACCGCTACTGTCAGTCCGTCCGTACGTACGTACGTATATTAGAAGTTACGATCTTAGCATTGGATCATTTTTTTTTATAAAATATGTTTCCTTCCACAGAATGTCTTTCTTTAACGGTATGGATGTTTTAGTTAACCCCACATATTTCCAATAGAGGATCTTTTGCGGACGTAGCTTATGAACTGCACTACCGTTTTTGTACGTAATGTATTGTAAAAGTTAACATGACAACCTACTGGACATATGCGACAAAATCATACATATTGGTGAGACATGTCGTTTTTTCCCAAGGTCATTATTGGTGAGGGGTGTCGCTCCAATAATATTTATTGGTGCGACAATGTAGTCACAACCAGTCGGACCAAGGTTTACGCCATGTCACGTGTATTGTACATGCTTGTGTCACATTGTTCTACCTCCAGATATCGACGAGTGCATAGACAGCAACACTTGTCGGAACGGCGGGACTTGTGTCAATACCATGGGCTCGTACTATTGCCAGTGTCCAAATGGGTGGACAAGTATACACTGCGAACTTGGTATGCTTCTTGTACATTACCCTCTATATATTATAAGTAATCCAGAGCCTGTCCTAAGGACCAGTAGCGGATTTCATCAAAATTGCTCAGTATACTTATCTAGCAAAGTATACTTTGAGGGAGTAATCATTTATTTCCCCGAAATGCTTTATTTCATATAGAACTAACGACAGCATATATTTGATGATTAAAAGTATGCAGAATTATTATACTGAAATGGCTGTGATAATGTAATGAATTCAGTATAATACACATTAATAAATGTATCTTTAAATTGAAAATTTCTCCCTCAAAGTATGCTAGATAACTATACTTTGCAATGTTGATCAAATCGGCTACTGTACACATTTTCTTGTTGAGAAAAAGTGAATGTTGATTTGACTAATATATAGCTATGCCTTAACAATTATACTACGTGGAACTTTATGATCTGAGTACGAAGTTCTGGTGGCCATTTTGAACAACGGCCGCCAAATGCTAATCGACTAACAAGAAATGTCCATATTATTTCAATATAGCATTGTAAAAATGATTGTAATGTGTGTAATGTGTGTAATGAGTTTAATGTGTGTAATGTGTGTAATGAGTTTAATGTGTGTAATGTGTGTAATGAGTTTAATGTGTGTAATGGTGTTCGTATGTAAGTTTTATGTATTGCCACTACTGAAATTGAAGATGGCCTCCACGCGACACAACGTGAAATGTTCGGATGGTCGAACCTCGATATCAAGTGTTTGTCGCGCCCGCTTGCGGACAGCGCGATATAGTCGGCATATTGGCGTACGTACGTCTGTACATACGCCAATTTGTTCGCACATGTTTCCGTATGTACGGACGTACGGGTTAATGTTTCTAGTTTAGGTTTGTGGTTATATTTTTCGGCTTACTAGCAATTCCTCGGCATATTGTCATTATACGCCCCACCCGTGCGGCCACTGTGCCCAATGTCCAGGTCAAATTACTTTAAATTTACCTTAAAGTTTGTTTGTATTCATTTTAAAGTTTTTAAGAACAATATATCTCTGAAATTCATCACCAATTCACTCGAAACTTCAAATGTGTGTTCAGTATCATCCATATTTTCATTCTATGCCCAGCCCGTGAAGCCACTGGGCCCAATGTCAAGGTCAAATTACTTTGAAAATTTACCTCAACGTTTTTGTCGCGCCCGCTTATGGAAAGCGTGATATAGTCTGCACATTAGCGTACGTAGGTCCGTACGTACTAAGGACGTTCGTACGTCCGGGTTAAAGTTTTGAGTTAAAGTGTTTAAGAACACTATATCTCTGAAACCGCTTGGCCAATTCACTCGAAACTGCACATGGGTGTTTATCATGATCATTATGTTCATTCTACGTCACACACGTGCGGCCCCTTTGCCCAATTTCAAGGTCAAGTTACTTTGAAATTTACATTACAGTTATTTTTTTGCATTCAGGTTAATGTTTTTAAGAACACTATATCACTGAAACGTCTTCGCCAATTCACTCGAAACTTCACATGGGTGTTTATCATGATTCATAATTTCATTCGACGCTCCACCCGTGCGGCCTCTGTGCCCAATGTCGATGTTAAATTACATTGAATGTTACCTTAATTTTTTTTGGGATTTAGGTTAAAGTTTTTGACAGCACTATATCTCTGAAACTGCTTCGACAATTCACTCGAAACTTCACATGTGTATTTATCATCATCCATATTTTCATTCTATGCCCAACCCGCGCGCTCACAGTGCCCAATGGCAAGGTCAAATTACTTTATTTGTTTTTGTCTTGCGGACAGCTCGATATAGTCGGCACATTGGTATACTATCAAAACTCGTTTAGTACTATCAAATGCCTCGGCGGGCGCGACATGCGGGCCACGGCCATCTTGTTTTGGATTTAGGCTACATTTTTAAGAACATTATATCTTTGAAACCGCTTCGCCAATTCTCTCGAAACATCACATGTGTGTTTAGCATCATCCATAATTTAATTCTATGCCCAACCCGTGCGGCCCTTGTGTCAAATGTAAGGTCCAATTACATTGTTGAAATTTACCTTTACTTAGTCTGTTTTGAATTTAGGTTAAAGTGTCTAAGACCACTATATCTCTCAAACCTTTTCGCCAATTCACTCCAAACTTGGCCATCTAGTTTTACAATGTTGATTGAGTTTTCATTTCCCACTAATTTCACAGATCCCCAAGTGATTGGAGGCTGCTTTCAGGTTATTAGAGGTGAAGGTCACCACAAATTAATGACGACAAAAGTAAACTTGTTTCCCCGAAAATTAATCTGAATTTATTTCACAAAGAGTAATATAATATATTATCTTTTTATTAACCTTTCGACCACATGGTCTTTAAACTGGCTTATTGCTACAATATGGACGTCGCATAGGACTGTCAATACAGTTTCACACTATTTTGATAAAAACCATGTGGTCGAAAATAAAAAGAGTGACTTTAATACAATATCTATTAAATATGCTTCCTTCGGAGGTTATTGGACATTACTAAAATGCTAAATATGTATAGTTGTGTAATTCGCAATGTAAGTGTTGTCTATTTAATTGACAGCTGTTTTATCTCTGTCTAAAATATTTGTCACCAGAAGCACAATGAAATAGTTGTCTATAATAACAAAATGTAATTCTCTATCGATTATATCTGAAGATCGTAATTTAACAATACACGACTATTTGATTGATATATCACTTTTTCATTCTTGTATGTGATGGTCTGTGTAATTTTCACGCACCTTACGTGGTGCTGAGATGAAAATGACTAACATGCTGAAAAGCAAGGTATTAATGTCTCGTACATTTGACACATACAATTTACCAGTTTTTCCATCAACATTGATACTGTTCTTGATCTCAAAACTGCCTGCTAACAATAGCAACATTCTCATTTCTGTCACCGGGCACTTGAATTACCCTCACCAAATATAAAAGCAAGTATACTACAGTGTCTATATTGGGCGTTTTTTCATGTTTTGATGGGAACCGTGTTATACTGTGCCTCGGCTTTCGACATGTACTTATATACCATCCCCTATAAGATCATATGTGACTGTTCTCAATCTTCAAAGTAGTTCATGTTTCCCGGTCAATCCATCCGAGTCCGCCATTGAAGTATTTTGATATGACTACATCTTCCAAAGAGTGATGCCTATGTTACATACATTTGCAGAAATTCATGGCATTATGGTACTGTTCCATTTGGGTTAAATACTTATCACATGCACGAAGTGATATCAGAGAGGTTCAACTAAAGGGTGTAAGAGGTGAGGGTAAGTGTATAGATTCCACTATGTTGTATCTCTTGTACTCTTGGTGGTCGATGTTATCTTTTGTTTGTAAGAATGTGAACAACTAGATTGTGATACGGTGCCATATGAAGCAGAATTGTAGAAATGTGTGTGCAAGAATGAGGTGCTTGGCAACTCCCGTAAGATTAAAGAAATGTGTCATCCCTATATTTGAGGTGATCTAGCCTCTGTAGAAAGTGTGGCAGTAATATTTAATGCTGACCTTGCAGCAAAAAGAAATTCCCAGCTGAACTTGCGAGGCTTCCTGAAGTTAAGCAGTTGTTATTGTTATACTGGAATGTACGTCCGTGATCCGGCCTCAATAAAATGTATTCCTTTCTGCTATTGTCGCCGTTGATATCATATCATGGCCGAAATTGATCCCAATGTCAAAAACTACAAAAAGATCGAGGCATCAGCAAGTAATAAAATAAACTTGCTAGCCACTGTATATGTATACTCAATTGTCAACCATTATGATGTTTCAGCAGAATTAGTCGGCTTTGAACGACCAATGGAGAAACGAATGGGATTAATGACATTACTGATTCTTGTGATGATGTGCATTAGGTATGGACATATCATTCGATAATCATTGACTGATACAGATACAGCAGTTATTCATAATACATTGAGGCGTGGCAACCACATTGCGTGAATCAGCTACGGATG
Source organism: Conchocele bisecta (assembly GCA_029237695.1). NCBI lineage: Eukaryota > Metazoa > Mollusca > Bivalvia > Lucinida > Thyasiridae > Conchocele > Conchocele bisecta. Next base: position 2,423,024 of record CM055275.1, read on the forward strand.
AGTTTGCTTTTGATGAGCACTAAAGACACATTCCACGGCACATTTTGCCGATAGATGTGTCAATATGAACATGCGAGCCTGGTGTATACCTTGTTATTTGCTCCAGCTCATATAAATTCAGTTTTGCATGAAGGTGGGGAAACCTCGCTCATGTATAGACCATGGCCATGCAAAACATCTTAAACATTTGATCATACCAATCTTGAAAAATATGTAAAGGGCGCTCCACCGACATCAACTATACATGCCACCCACAGGCCATTTTTACTATACGTAATGTAATACTTTCCTGAATGACACTATTATTGGTTTATTCTGGAAATGTGTTGATATATTATACACATATACTACATCATAATATTGCGGAATGTCTCCCGTCAAAAATGCACTGTTGTCGGTCCATAAAGTAGTATATCATGCGCGTAGGCATTGTGCAGTTGGGTATGGTGATTGTCTAATGTGCGACATTAATGCTCATTAACTTCAATCACAATTTTTTATTAAATAATTAACAGCAAGAATCATTTGATGCATTCAGTATACAAACAAATGTTAACAAAACCAAAAGTACAATTTGTCCAGTACAGTGTTTTTCATGTTTGTCGGCGTGTTCGGTATAATAAAACAAATGTTACATCCAAGAATGGGTGATACATGTAGTGGATATTGTTAACCCTCGGAAAATAATGCCACCATATATTGCCACCCTTGCTCGGATGTATATAATATCCTGTCATTGCCTGTGTATATTACTTAGTTTTCAAAAGCTAACTATTATGCAAATGACGGATGCAGTTACATATGCTGTAGTATGTGTGTATACTATATCAATTATGTACATTTTTGAAGGGAGACATTGCGCAGTATGTAAATCAGTAAAATAGCTACTGCAAGGGTATAACGTTTATATAGTGAGATCGTTATTACGTATATTAATAATGAATGTCACAATGCTTCCATAAGCACAACTGCATGGTATAATGTTTACGTGTGTGTCAAACTATATGAAACTGTTTCATATCTCAGTAAATTCCCCGTCAAAATGGAGCAATTACAGCGAATATGTCATGTTGAAATAACATATTGTTTCTATCTTTATGTTTCTCTGATATATGATAATTGCATATTATATATGCTGCCGGAACATAGTAAATGTTCATCTTTGTTCCAGATGATGACAATTTCGTTTGACAAAGAAAGATGTGGCTTCTTTGCTTAATATCATATAACATATTCACGTGTGTTCAATGAGATTTTATTGTTTTCCATATAGATAGCAATTATCAGTTCACCTAAAATATTTGGTCTGGGTTTATACACTCCGGTCTTTGGATAGCCACATATATATATATATCAAGACGACTCCGATCAGAAGAAGCAACCACTCAGTATTGATGGCACTAAAGGTGTTACCAAATAGCAATAACATCTAATGAGAAATAAAGGACCGACTCGATAATCAGAACCGATCTCATGATCCTTGCTATCTCACGGAATCTTCAAAGGACAGAGTCTACAAAACCCTACATCAAATGGTGTGTGTTCTCAATATCAGGGTCACACATGTTTACGCTGATTGGTTTCGCTGCATTGTAACACCATCCATTCATTTTACACCTTTCATTTTGTGGAGAAACCGAGTCATCCGCGCTCCTTAGTCAAAAAAGGTTATTTACAACCCTATACATTTTCTCATGGTTGATTATGGCGGCCATCTTGCATTTCTAATGAGTTGGATATCAAAAAACATTTTAATTCCATCCAATCAGCTAGGAAACAGCGAATTTGTGAAAAATAAAACCTCATTTAACCTGACCAAATTATATATCAAACTAAGTTCAAATTACCATTTCACATGGTTACTATGGCGGCCATCTTGAAATAGGTAGCACTTATATTATTTTTGATAATTATAATGGATACAACGTACATGATAACACCATTGAAATATTAGTTTATGATGCTATATTGAAATATGTTGGCATTTCTTGTTCGCCGACTGACTTTTGGCAAGTTCATCCTAGTAGAATGTTTAAAGGTACATGCCCACTCAGTAGGCACAACATGTTCTGTATATGAATTAAATAAGTGTATACTTGTGTCACTATTCCACCAGTCATAAACATTACAAGTGTCCACTATACAGATATAATCATTTGGTAATATCTATTTTATTTTACTGATAGTGACTCGGGGTGGTATCAGGCTATTTTCATATGCAAATGAGACATGATAGTTTTTAATTATTTGTACTTATTAAATTCGTCACCTGAAACATTTATACAGTACGATCATTATTCATCAAAAAAATAAAGATGGAGAATAAATAGTAATGTCCGTTAACATTTGAAGGAAACACGGTTATCGCCCCTGATATCAGTGTGTAAATTTGCGTCCGATATAAAATGTATAATAATGTCAGTCTATACGTGGGGTAATGGTGGATGAATGTTTATTTTGCCAGAAAATGTCACATCTACAGAAAAAACAAAACTATCTGTCTCTGTATGTTATAACCCACTGAGTGGCATGTACCTTTAAGCTATAAGTATCAGTTACTCAAATAAACAATGTCTCTCGACCAGTATACGGGTCTTTTGGCCAGAGCCAGGTCTATAACTATTCCGGTGTATCTTCTATTCATCGCATAGAGATGGCTTTCTTAGTTGCTGAGTTATTAATGAAAATATGGTCCGAAGCTGGCTACGGACGGTACGGGAATAGATTGCAGGAGTTACTGTTCGCAGCTACAATGCAGCTCGAGTACGCTAAGCTGGAGGAGTGGGTGTGTGGAGTCCGGGGGCATGCAACCCCGCTGGAATGTTTTTTTTAGACTATTGTGCACCATCCTGCATCTGCGTTTATTTTTTGGCAAATATTATTAAAACTATTGTGCAATTTTATAACAGTAAAAAAGTAAAGGCATGTCTGGAAATTATGTTTAAGCCCGGGCTTCCAGGCGACGTGCCTGGGTTTTATGAGCTCTATTATTACAATGGCTCCAGATGCGCAGAATTTCATCAGACGGAATTGTACCAAGATCAATAAGCTACATGTTCGTTCAGTCTTGAAACATGATATGAGCTATAAACATTCGATAGGTGTCAGCAAAATAATAACAACAATAATAACAGCGAATTGTAGCGAGAATAACTAATATTTGACCCTTTTTTACAAAGAGCCACAGCGTCCTGTGTCAAATTGACGCTATTGTTCAATGTAATATACAAACTAATAACAAGTTCACGTTTAAAAAGTGTGTTATTTGCTGTAAAATGCGATTTTATTTTCATGTGTAACGTCATACGCACATTATTACTTTTCTATGTGCTTGGTAGGTCCAATATAAAAAGTAATTCTAAAAACAAAGTATTTTTACATTGTAGATACGTTTAAGAACTATATCAGCTAATAACATACTTGTACAATATAAGGAAGTGTGTTTTGTCATTATATAGTTTTGCTTGTATTATTTCATTTTACATACAAATACGTAATAATAAGATAGCCTACGGGTGCTCGATTGAGCTGACCAGTTGACAAGAGCACATGATGAAGTAACGGACCAAGGTCTATAAATACATTAAATACACATAAAAACATAATTAAGCGAACACAATAAGCTAATTTCTTATTTTACTCTCTCCTATCACATAGGAGAGAGTAAACAAAACATATACACGTAGTTTATTTAATGTATTGGTCCGTTACTTCAACCTGTGGGCAAGAGCGGGCAAAGGCAGCTTGGTTATTCATTCATTCATGCCATTGTTGTTTATTGATTCACATTAAATAAACGCGGATATGCCGACACGTTGTTGTTCCCACAGTGTACATGCAACGATTTGTGAAAGGTATAGATTACATTTCTACAAATTTCCCAAAGATGAGAAGTAAACACATTGGCAAATGACTCTAAAGAGCCGTTCGATTCTTCGTGAAAGTTATTGTATACAACTTGTAGATTTCACGTCTTTGGTGCGCTACATATCATCGAATCCTCCCGTTTGCTAGGAAACTTTTAGAGAAAATCTACTGTAAAAATTACGTCACACGTTACGTCACGTCGCAAAATCAGGTTCGAAAACCACGTGAGCTCATACCCTTATATCTATAACTGTACATGTTACTTGCAAACACGTCGTTGGCTTCAATAATATCGGCATGCACACAATCGTTCTTTAAGAACATGGCCATCCACGTTATAATTGTTCCTGTTTCTTATCTGATTTAGAGCGCCCATTCAAACAGTAGGTGACCGTGACGAACCCACCGTGGGAACTGACCATATAATTGAATGAATTTCAGTCACAATCAGCCAGTCAATCAAGCAATCAAGCAAGCAATCAATAAATCAATAAATAAATCAACCAACCAACCAATCAATAAATCAATCAATCAGTCATATTGTTCATGTTGTATTATATTGTTTTACCTTCAGATAGCAACGAGTGCATGTACGGGGACATTTGCCGGAACGGCGGGACTTGTCTCAATACCCAGGGCTCGTACCTTTGCAAATGTCCGCAGGGGTGGACTGGTGAACATTGTGAATATGGTGGAATTGGTATGTTTCTTGTACCGTACCCTCGATATTACAAAAGGTATTATATGCTAATCAGGGGATACAGCTACCTTCAGTTGACATCTAATCATGATCCGCTCAGTTTGATGTTCAGTCGGTGATATCTTGTCTATGTCCTGAAGTATTTATTGAAACAATGAGAGATACTTTATTGCTTATTTGCATATTATGAAAGCATTTGATAGCTTTATCTAGACATGACATTAAAGGGAATACGGGGGGGGGAATACGGGCTCTATAAACAATGTATGGTATGTTAGGATTAGCATGCGTTAAAACAACTTGCGGTTTAACATCCTATTTTCATGTCAAATTGGAAGGATACCAGGGTGTATCAGCAATCCCGCTACCTTTTCTATATTTATAAATGATGTTCTGATATTATTAAGGGAACAAATGACATACCAGATATAAGTTTTCTAATGTTCGCTGATGTCATAGCAAACGGGGCAGAAACAGTTGCAAAATTACAAAAGCATATTAATGTAATATATTTATTTTGCCAACAAACGGTGTAACGAAGTTGGGTGATCACTGCTATCATGTCTATTTTGTTTAGAACTACATTGTATATTCGCTGCACATTGCATGCCGTGTTTACAACTTCTATATATCGGCAGAATTTCTGGTTTTATGTAAAAGCGTGCTGGTCTGATGAGGTAATAGCAGGTTTCTGGAACACAACAGATGGCCGATATGCTACCTGTAAAAACACAAGCCAAATATCTAACAGAGCAGTCAACTTAATAGTCAACTTCATCAGCAACTTAATATATCTTTGAAACATCACGTATATTTGTAAATCATAGTGTTATGCTGTAAAATAAAATGTGTTGTTTAAACTAGGAGTTAATTTGATGGGATCCCGAAAGACAGTGGCGATATATATAAAAAATGACACTACCCCAAAAACGTTAGGTGTGGAAATACGACCAGTGCACATATGACAAAGTATACAACTGGAATTTAGGTCAATACGGATAAAACAAAGATAATAGTTTTTCGAAATGGTGGAATACTACGATCGTACGACAACTGGACTTACCAGTCTCTAAATTAAGAAACATAGAAATTAGACTTCTATTTACCCCAAAATTGAGATGGACACGTGCAAAAGGCGCATTAGCATCACAAGCAAGAACATATATCACATGTGGCAATCTATCACATCTCTCACATGTGGCAATACACAGATATCAATATAATTTCGGATATTTTGTCCATCAAGATTGTAAATCATTCCACTGAATATATCGTACTGTAAATGATTCAATGGCACTTGGAGATATCGGTAGATATTGGCTCTGTATCATTTTCTTTTCTAAATGTATCACATATTAGTGTCGTCGGATACAATGTACAAATGCCGAACAACAGATGAGGTGTTCCCATCACAAATTGAATATTGAAGTTGGAAGCCATGCAGGAATACAGAGAGAATTTCGGATTTGTCAGTACTGCTCAATACAGACCAATCGAAAAGTATTGGAGGACGAATTTCATGCGTTTTCCTACTGCAAGCTATACTACGACATTCGATTGACCCACCTACCAGCCGATCTGTATTCCAATAAGTATTTGGGCAATTTTCATAGAATTATTGGTTCAAATAACTATGAAACGATCTACACAGTTTCGGTATATATTTACTATTTGTTAAACAAGCGTAACACAATATAATTCCATTTCATACATTGTCGCACACAACAGTACAACCAATCATACTTACCATCCACCATTCGTGACTGGAATGCACTGAATCGGAACAAAAAGGACTCTCAATCTCTGTCTTCTTTCAAAGCAAACCTAAACGTCAATTCTGTCAATTCTGTCAAATCATCACCCCTTTTTAACGTCGGAAACAGGACAGGACAAATTCTTCATACACGCCTTCGTCTTTCATGTAGCGCTCTCAACTTCGACCTTCACAGGAGATCTATTGTTGACACCCCACACTGCACATGCGGATCCATAGAAACAGTCAGCCACTTTCTTTTGTATTGCAACAAATATACACTTCAGCGAAACACACATATTAACAACCTTCCATGTCATCCCACAGCAGACACACTGCTCCGCGGCAATGAACATTTGACATTCGAGGAAAACAGCTTCGTATTTCAGCAGGTCCAGAAGTTCATCGTGGCTACAAGGCGTTTCGGCAATTGAGGAGACAAGTGGGCAGATGTCCAGTACGAGTTACCATGCCAGCAATGAGTGCATCCTTTCCCCCCCCCACCCCCCCCCACCCCCCCCCCGCCCTCCCCCAGTTACCTCGTCCCCACCATACCATAGTTATAATTTCGATTACATTGATCATTTTATGTGTGTACTCCCTTGTTTAATAATGAAATACTAAACTTATAGTTTTATAAATAATGCTTTAAAATACATATTCCACCATCAATCTACACATATTACCATCTATTTGAAATATAAATGATCAATTGTAATTTCAGTCACCATTGATAATTAACTAGTCATAGCTTGCCTGATAGTAATTCCATGTATATTGCACTCACGCTTATAGTGGAGAAGAATTCATATAAGCTTGTTCAAGCTTGTTTTCCAATCCACACACTATTTAATGCTTGTATCATACCATATATTGTTCCTTTACATGACTTATAACGTAATACGTATTGTTTAAACTAATTACATTAGATACAATTTGATGTTTGTACTACTATGACTGTGAATGAAATGCAGTTAATTAAATTACACGTGTAATCTCTTATTCCTAGAAATCAGCTTGCCGATTAGAGAACATGCCGTTAATCAACTCAACTGTTAGAAGAAAATGGAATTGTTAGATCTGATATCTAGTCAATTGCAAATTACATAATCAATTAAATAAGCTGCTGCATTTACCGGCTTCCGCGTTAATGTTATTTATTTGTAAGACATATTGTTAGACCACAGTAATTGAGGTATAAAATGCTTTCTTCAGCCCTTTACAGTTATCATAGTGGGTGGGGTGCTTGTACGAAGTTAGTGTAATTACAGAGTTTATCAGCAATTAATGAACTGTCACCTCACCTTATGTTATTCATAATCATCAACATAGTTAATACTTGTTAGCCACGCCGATCGCAACATCTCTGAACCACCAGTTAGTGATTAATAGCAGTTGTATTGACATACATTTCACATGTCAAAATGTTGGATTTTCTGGGCAGCCTCGTTCTGAAGTTGAAAGTTCGTTTCCGGTTAACCCCCGATTCTGCCAGAACGCTATTCATTTTGAAAGCTTATAATTACACTTTCTGTGCTCAGATATGTTTCGCCAAGGTTATTTTCCTTCAATAATGTATTTTCTACATAATTCATGTGAAAACAGAACTAGGGTCATTGAATTTAGTAAGTTTTACGCCAGATTTAGTAGAATTCTGCAGAATCCCGTTTCGGATTCCCGCAGTGGAAATCTGAATTCTGTCGTTTTCTGCAGTTTTATCCCGTATTCCGCCAGCTTCTGCCCGGCAGAATACGGGGTATAAAAGAAAGCACGTGAATGAACTATGGAAAATAGACTTTGAAATTAACTAGGAACACTCGTATTACAATTTAGACTCTGGCATAGAAATGTATGCTTTTGCCCATTTATCATTTCGGTAATAGGAAATTCTAAGGTCTTGATACACCATTGTTTTAGGTTTCATCCCTTTAAAAGTAGTTGTTTAACTATTTTACTAATTTTAGCCCATTACTGATTTATTCCTTTATGTTTAACCTGTTGCTGATTCATCGCCACTACCGCGCTACCACTCAGAGTCATATACCATATTGTCACGACTCTGAGTGGTAGCGCGGTAGTGGCGATGAATCAGCAACAGGTTAAACATAAAGGAATAAATCAGTAATGGGCTAAAATTAGTAAAATAGTTAAACAACTACTTTTAAAGGGATGAAACCTAAAACAATGGTGTATCAAGACCTTAGAATTTCCTATATATATATATATATAACACCATATTGTCACGATATATATATATGAAACAGTATAACACTAAACAATGACCCTTCGTAGGCACTGGATCACGGAGGATAGAAGAACGTTCAAATATGACACATACTAATAATACGTATATAAACAATGTATATATATAAGCTTGGTACGAAATTCATGGTAGTAGTTACATGCACATAAATCGTTTTTTCGTTTAGTTCTAACATGATATTTGAAAATAAAAGTGAAATCAAGCGCAAAACCTGGCCATGCAGTGCGCGAATTTGTATCAAAAGGCAAGTAGACATAGTGAATGCGTCTGTCTAACAATTCCATGGCATGTACGAGAAAAAAAAACATATTATGTAGACTGTAGGACCAGGACAAGAGTAAAACACAATGCTATAACTGTCCCCTTGCAATACTTCAACACACAAGAACCCATTCTTCCAACAACGTTTCGGCTCAAGCCTTTATCAAGGAATTAGTGTCTACTATACACTACTGTCTGTTCCACGTGTTGCTGCCGACGAACTGTTGGCTATTAATCACATTAAATCTAAACAATATTTAAAAGTAAGTACTTTTTCATCAATAACAAAAAAGTCACCCTCCGCCAAAAATATTATTTGATGAATTCCATCAAATATTTATTTTATTGCGAAAAAACGATTTTCCTATGTAATTTAACATGGGGCTAAACATAGATGTTTTTAAATATTTATTTTTATTTGTGGACCGATTTTCAAAATCTAACTCTTGTTTTCATAGTTACATCATTTTCAAGCTACTGTCTGTTCCACGTTTTGCTGAGGACGAACTGTTGGCTATTAAACACATTCAATCTAAAACATATTTAAAAGTAAGTACTTTTTCGTCAATAACAAAAAAGTCACCATCCCCCAAAAATTTATTTGATGAAATTCCATCAAATATTGATTTTATTGCGAAAAAACGATTTTCCTATGGGAATTTAACATGGGGGCTGAAAATAATTTTTTTTTTAATATTTATTTTTATTTGTGGACCGATTTTCAAAATCTAACTCTTGTTTTCATAGTTAAATTATTTTCAAGCTATATCGCCAGGTTTCGGAGTCAATTTCCAAACTTTTTTATTTATTTATCCTTTAGGATAAAAAAAACGAAAAGTTTTACATATTGTCTCCTATGTTAAATTCTCATAGGAATTCCCATAGGAAATTTAAATATCTTTTATATTTAATGTGTTCAATAGCCAAATGTTCGTCGGTAGCAAAACGTGGAACAGACAGTAAGTACAGCCGTTCTATATTTCACAATGGTTATGTTTGTTCATAACGTCATATGAATAAACATAAACATTGTGGAATCTAGAATGGATGCCACTTAGCGTATAGTAGACACTAATTACTAGACAAATACCTTGTAAAACGCAATAATATAACCGTCCCCTTACAGATGTGAACGAATGCCTGAAGTACCCGTGCATGAATGGCGCCACCTGTGTCAATACCGTCGGCTCGTACAAGTGTTGGTGTATGGACGGCATAACAGGACAGAACTGTACAAGTGGTAAGGTTTTCTTATGTTCTGTTACAACTGTTTGTCGCCGATTGTGCTACATTTGTAAGGTATCAGACAGGACATAGCCACATATTACCTCCGTCCTTATCTGGTTTACCATAAATTGAATACTGACGTTTCATTGGTCGAACGGCGTCACGTCACGTTACACAATTACACACGTCACGGAAACAAGTATGCGCTCTTTTCAAAGAAAACAACGTCATAAGTGCTGATAATGTAGCCAAAAACGTTACCTGATAACTATAATACCATGCTAGTGCCTTTTGATACCAATTTTATAAAACTCAACTTGGAAACGGTAAAGCCTCGGAATTCCTACGCGTTTCCAATCATCCTTGTCTGATAAACTTGATATCAAAAGACACCAGACTCTTATTCTATATCCAGTGTCAATGCTTAAGCTGACAACTGCGATGCGATAAGGGAGGTAACTTCTTAATGGGCTGACATATGTAACATAAGGAAGATTTACCCTTCTTGTAGCCCCATGTAAAGTCTATGGAAATATAATGAAAACGTACTAATAAAACAATAACAACTTACATAAATAAACCGCATGTCAATGTGATATCTAGTCTTTCTGCAAGATATCTAACAATACATAAACAACTTACATAAATAACCCGCATGTCAATGTGATATATGTAATCCTTTCTGCAGAATATCCTACCAATAAAACAATAACAAACTTACATAAATGAACCCGCATGTCAATGTATGTATCTTTTGCATATCCAACAAATAAAACAATAATTATTAAATAACCCGCATGTCAATTGATATGTAAGTCTTTCTGCATATCCAATCAATAACAATTACTAAATAACCCGCATGTCAATGTGATATAATCTTTCGCAATCCACCAATAAAACAATAACAACTTACATAAATAACCCGCATGTCAATGTGATAGTTAAGTTCTTTCTGTTCTGCAGATATCCTATCCAATACAATAACAACTTACATAAATAACCGCATGTCAATGTGATATGTAAGTCTTTGCAGATATCCTTTACCAATAAAAACAAATAAAACGCAGATGCATCCTACCAATAAAAATAACAATAAACAAATTACATAAATAAACCGCATGTCAATGTGATATGTAAGTCTTTTCTGCAGATATATACCAATAAAACATAACAACTTACGTAAATAACCCGCATGTCAATGTGATATGTAAGTCTTTCTGCAGATATCCTACCAATAAAACAATAACAACTTACATAAATAACCCGCATGTCAATGTGATATGTATGTCTTTCTGCAGATATCCTACCAATAAAACAATAACAACTTACATAAATAACCCGCATGTCAATGTGATATGTATGTCTTTCTGCAGATATCCTACCAATAAAAAAATGCACACACATCTGTAATATGCAAATAATAGACCAATGTTAATGTAGCACATGTATATTTATATCTATGCAAATGTGTGTAGAAGACAATAAAGTTATACATGTAAAACACCAAAATGTGATTATTATGTTCTAACGACAGTATATTGTGTGAATTCCTTGCTGATATCATCTGCATAGCAGCTTATTGAACACATATATATGGTTTACTGGTAACTGTATGTCTTTGAAGACACGGCAACTGTATAAAACAAACGATATGTCCACAATTCCAACATGTACTATGTTTGACGAAAAAGGATCACGCCGTATATACATTATGAAGCTGTCTTGGATCTCCAGGACTACAGCCTGTTTCACGAAACCTGCTCAAAATGTTACGGCCATGCACACACTGCAATTTTTTTTATATTCTTTTATAATATTACATTTTCTCTTTTGAGCATTCTTTTTATTTCGTGAAATCGGGTCAAATAATGAATTTATAACGAAAACATGTCTAAGGGAATTGAACATGGGGGAAAAAGGAGGTGGTGAAACTGGAGCAGGAGTAAACGAAACAACGAAAAATAAAATGAAAATTGACCCAAAAACCTAGATGGATAGCTTGGAAATAGTCTAACAAAGAAAACAAAAGTTAAGATTTAATAATCGGTCCACTATTTCTGCAATTAGACACATTTCTCCATATTAAATCCCCTTTGACATCTTCATGGATAATAAAACAATATTGGACCAAATTTCACGAATTAAAAAGAAGGCTCAATCTTAAATTTTGATAAAATTTAATATTTTTAAGATAAATATTTGTTTTGCATCTTTTGTATAGCCGTAAACTTTGGGCAGGTTTCGTGCAACAGTAGGGACCATCGGCTGGCATGTGCAAAATGTAGTTATGGACCCGTGGGCACCATGATAATCCAATGATTCAGTATGCATAACATACATGTGAACATTTTCCTTTTACTATGTCCCACACAGTGCATGGAGTTGCCATGTCGGCCATCTTAGTTTGTACAAGCCAAATGCCAGTTTTACCTCTTATTGTGTTTGACAAATACCACAAATAATATGACAAACACATGAATACAATTTGGTGCAACATGATGGGGATACATCGGACCACAGCGTGCTATGCCTTGTTTTCATAAAATGTATATACAATGTCCGATATCTGAAGGGTTTGTTGAGCCTTTGTTAAAATGTTTGATATTTCAGTAAAGATTGTGTAACAGTAAGAATAGCACACAGTATTACCATACATACTGCATCGATTCCATTGACTTGCAAGCAGTTATCTGAGTGTATTGTCACTATTGTCTACTTGCCTGCTATGCGAGTAAATACGGCTTTTACTTGTGTCAGATGTACTTCTAATAATAATCAGTGCATCAGTTTAACATTTTACACATTGAAAAAGTGTCCGTTGTATATTTTGTGAGTAATGGTAAAAAAGCTCAGAATGCTAGCGTTTTGTGTAGGCTGCTGAAATAATAGCATAGGACGTTGTCGTCCTATATATCTGGGACGTATTGTAGCAAATATTATTAGATTTGCTGCCAGATTATTGGTTGTACGTGTCAAACGCTCCAAGTGGTGAAAGTGTCCGATAGCATGTACACAGTAAGGTGGCAAAGATGGCAGCTAAATGCTCTGTATAATATACTCGAAGAAGAACAGGGTCAGATATACTTTATATAGATATTCTGTCACATGATTGTATGATTCTTCTGAATTTGAAACAGAAGGTCATATTATATATAATCAGTCGTTAAATGCCATAACATCCAGCATATACGAATGTCGAGTGCACCACATCCCACGAACTGAAACCGAAGTATACCTCATCTTCCTATATTTAGCGTTACATTCTGGGTGTTCCAGATGGTATGACGAATGTGCAATAGTGATGTATGTTAACGCAACTCTATTAGGGCCTTGCACTGTTCGTGGCTCTCTATTGGAATATATGAACTGCGTATTCTACCGATTACCTGGCCTATTTTGGATCCGAGTACACCCATTTTACGGAATAATGTAGGTTTTATCGTATTAACATGATTAACGCATAAACGTCTAAATCTACGGTGACGGCGACATCAACAGGTGTTGCTATTCACTTTTCATGTATCTGCGCTTTAATCGAATCGATAGCGCTTTCGTAGTTGTTGATATGTGGCTGTGAATGGAGAAATGGGACGTAGGGATTTATGACCAGTGTAGCTCCTGATCAAATAGCACACTCATGTAGCATGAGAACATTATATATCTTTCTTGTTAGAAGCATGATGGCTGATCTGGATCTACACTGGTCGCAAAACCTTCAAGCCCCATTACCCCAGTCACAGCCACATATGTGAAATAAAGTATAGTCCGAAGTGACGGATATTTCTTATCCAATTTAGGGCTCCCATCCAAATCGTAGTTGTCAGTTACGTACTCTGCCCACCGTGTGTATTGACCAGATACTGAACGAATATGCAAACACAATTAAATCAATTAACCAATTGTGTCAGTCAACCGACCAACCACCGACCAAATAATCACGCATGGGCGTAGGTACCGATCTTGTATTGGTGCGACATATGTGTATGGAACAGATGTATACATGATCAAATAAATAAAAAACTTGTATGCCCATAACTCACTACCTGACTGTGATTCACTCATATACCGCTACTGTCCGTCCGTCCGTACGTACGGACTTATATTAGAAGTTACGATCTTAGCATTGGGTCAAGTTTTTTTTACAAAATATGTTTCCTTCCACAGAACGTCTTTCTTTAACGGTATGATATTTTAGTATACCCCACAGATTGTCAATAGAGGATATTTTGCGGACGTAGCTTATGAACTGCACTACCGTTTTTGTACGTAATGTATTGTAAAAGTTAACATGACAAACTACTGGACCGATGCGACAAAATCGTACATATTGGTGCGACATGTCGTTTTTTCCCAAGGTCATTATTGGTGAGGGGTGTCGCATCAGTAATATTTATTGGTGTAACAATGTGGTCGCAACCAGTCTCACCAACGTTTACGCCATGTCACGTGTATTGTACATGCTTGTCACATTGTTCTACCTCCAGATATCGACGAGTGCATAGACAGCAACACTTGCCGGAACGGCGGGACTTGCGTCAATACCATGGGCTCGTACTGTTGCCGGTGTCCACAGGGGTGGACTGGTATACACTGCGAACTTGGTATGCTTCTTGGACATTGCCCTCTATATATAAAACGGTATTATATTCTAATTAATTCAGAGCCTGTCCTAAGGACCAGTATACATTTTCTAGTTGAACAAAAGTGAATGTTGATTTAACTAATATATAGTTATGCCTTAAAAAATCTACTAGGTAGAACTTTATAATCTCAGCACGATGTTCTGGCGGCCATTTTGAACAAGCCCGCCAAATGCTAATCGGTTAACAAGAAATGTCCATATTATTTCAATATAGCATCATGATTGTACAAATGATTTTAAAGTGCGTAATGGTGTTCCAAAGTAAGTTTGATGTAGTTCCACTACTGAAATTCAAGATGGCCGCCACCCGACACAACGTGAAATGTTCGCATGGTCGAACCTGGATATCAAGTCTTTGTCGCGACAGCGCGATATAGTCGTCATATTGACGTACGTACTTCCGTCCGTCCGTACATACTCCCGTCCGTACGCACGTGCGTCTGGGTTAAAGTTGTTGGTTCAGGTTTTTGGTGATATTTTTCGGTGTACTAGCAAAGCCTAGACATAGTGTCATTGTACGCCCCACCCGTGCGGCCGCTGTGCCCAATGGCAAGGTCAAATTATATTTACAATGCAGTTTTTGTTTTGGGATTTAGATTAAAGTTGTTGACAACACTATATCTCTGAAACTGCTTAGCCAATTCACTCGAAACGTCACATGTGTATTTTTCATCATCCATATTTTCATTATATGCCCAACCCATGCGCTCCCTGTGCCCAATGGCAAAGTCAAATTACTTTATTTGTTTTTGTCTTGAGGACAGCTAGATATAGTCGACACATTGGTATACTATCAAAATTCGTTTAGTACAATCAAATGCATCGGCATGCGGGCTGCGGCCATCTAGTTTTGATATCTCTGAAACCGCTTTGCCAATTCACTCGAAACATCACATGTGTGTTTAGCATCATCCATAATGTAATTCTATGCCCAACCCGTGCGGCCCTTGTGCCAAATGCAAGGTCCAATTATATTTACCTTTACTTAGTCTGTTTTGCATTTAGGTTAAAGTGTCTAAGAACACTATATCTCTCAAACCGCTTCGACATATCATCACTGGAAACCTGGCCATCTAGTTTTACAATGTTGATTGAGTTGTCATTTCCCACTAATTTCACAGATCCCCAAGTGATTGGAGGATGCTTTGACGTTATTAGAGGTGCAGGTCACCACAAATCAAAGATGACCACCGATTGTATGTATCGAAGTAAACTTGTTTGCCCGAAAATTAATCTGAATTTATTTCACAAAGAGTAATATAAAATATTATCTTGTTATTAACTTTTCGACCACATGGTCTTTAAACCGGCTTATTGCTACAATATGGACGTGGCATAGGACTGTCAATACAGTTTCACACTGTTTTGATAAAAACCATGTGGTCGAAAATGTAATAAAAAGAGTGACTTTAATACAATGTCTATTAAATGTGCTTCCCTTCGGAGGTTATTGGAAATTACTAAATATGTATAGTTGTGTAATTCGCAATGTAAGTGTTGTCTATTTAATTGACAGCTGTTTTATCTCTGTCTAAAGAATTATTCACCAGAAGCACAATGAAATAGTTGTCCATAATAACAAAATGTAATTCGCTATCGATTATAATTGAACAGATTTAGTGATGTGATAAGAGTTTCGTTTGAAGATCGTAATTTAGCAATACACGACTATTTGATTGCTATATGACTTTATTCATTCTTGTATGTGATGGTCTGTGTCATTTCCACGCACCTTACGTGGTGCTGAGATGAAAATGACTAACATGCTGAAAAGCAAGGTACGAATGTCTCGTACATTTGAGATATACCCTTTACCAGTTTTTTCACCAACATTGATACTGCTCCTGCTCTCAAAACTGCCTGCAAACAATAGCAACATTTTAATTTCTGTCACCTGGCACTTGAATTACCCTCACCAAATATATCAGCAAGTATACTATAGTGTCCATATTGGGCGTTTCTCAAATTTTGATGGAACTTTGTTATACTGTGCCTCGGCTGTGTGCTGGCTTTCTACATGTACTTATAATAAGATAATATGTGACTGTTCTCAATCTTCAAAGTAGTTCATGTTTCCCGGTCAATCCATGCCAGTCCGCCATTGAAGTATTTTGATATGACTACATATTCCAACAGGGTGATGCCTACGTTACTTACATTTGCAGACATTCATGGCATTATGGTAATGTTCCATATGGGTTAAAATTCTTATCACATGCACGAGACAATCTCCGAGAGGTTCAACTAAAGGGTGTATTCGAGTAAGAAGAGAGGGGCAACGACCATATATTCCACTATGTTTTATCTCTTGTACTCTTGGTGGTCGACATTATCTTTTGTTTGTAAGAATGTGAACAACTAGATTGTGATACGGTGTCATATGAAGCAGAATTGTAGAAATGTGTGTTCAAGAATGAGGTGCTTGGCAGCTCCCGTAAGATTAAAGAAATGTGTCTACCCTATATTTGAGGTGATCTAGCCTCTGCAGAAAGTGTGGCAGTAATATTTAATGCTGACCTTGCAGCAAAATGAAATTCCCAGCTGAACTTGCGAGGCTTCCTGAAGTTAAGCAGTTGTTATTGTAAAATGGAATGTACGTCCTTGATCCGGCCTTTCAATAAAATGTATTCCTTTCTGCTATTTTCGCCGTTGATATCATATCATGGCCGAAATTGATCCAGATGTCAAAAACTACAAAAAAGATCGAGGCATCAGCAAGTAATAAAATAAACTTGCTGACCACTGTATATGATACTCAATTGTCAACCATTATGATGTTTCAGCAGAATTAATCGACTTTGAACGACCAATGGAGAAACGAATGGGATTAATGACATTACTGTTTCATGTGAATCAGCTACGGATGACTTTGCTTCTGATGAGCACTAAAGACACATCACATTTTGCAGATAGACGTGTCAATGTGAACATGCGAGCCTGGGTATATCTTGTTATTTGCTCCAGCTCATATACATTAAGTTTTGCATGAAGGTGGGTAAACCTCGTTCATGTATGGATCATGGCCATGCAAAACATCTTAAACATTTGATCATACCAATCTTGAAAAATATGTAAAGGATGCTCCACAAACAGCAACTATACATGCCACACACAGGCCATTTTTTACTTTACGTAATGTAATAATTTCCTGGTTTCTTCTGTAAATGTGATGATAAATTATGCACACATACTACATCATATGTGACTGCAGCCGTCATTTGCATAATAGTTTTCCACAAGCCACTGGTATCAGACTTTTAAAACTAAGTAATATACACAGGCAATAACAGGATAGTATATACATCCCAGCAAGGGTGGAAATATATGGTGTCATTATTTTCCGAGGGTTAACAATATCCACTACATGAATCACCCATTCTTGGATGTAAAATTTGTTTCATACATTAGTTGAATTCGATGCTTCAGTACGCTGAGACTTGGAACTACTTTTGAACATCGGCAATAATAGAGATAGTATTTAGTTTCTAATAGTATTAATTGTTTGAAGATACTTATTGTTTTTTCGTAAATCCCAAAGATGAATGATTTTTCGTTAATTGTAATAGTTATATCTTTTGTCGCTAACCATTCTTGAAGTTCCCTAAATATGCTTTTTGTAGCCTCACAATCCCAAAACAAATGTTTTATTGTTTCCGAAAACTTTTTACTAGGTATATTAATAATGAATGTCACAATGCTTCCAAAAGCACAACTGCATGGTATAAGGTTTACGTGTGTCTCATGACAACATCCATGTGCTTTGATACATGTAACAATTATTGTTTTTCTGATGTTCCCTACCGTATTGTACACGGTGTGTCAAACTATATGAAACTGTTTCATATCACAGTCAAGTCCCCGTAAAAATGGAACAATTTCAGCGAACATTATCATGCTGAAGTCACATATTTTAACTATATTTATGTTTCTCTGATATATGGGTATTGAAGGAATTGATATCGGATTGATAAAATTATTTATTTTACTATATGCTGATGACATTGTTATTTTCTCAGAATCGGTACACGGGATGCAAACAGGACTTAATCTACTTTCAGAATATTGTGAGAAATGGAAATTAACTGTCAATACGGGAAAAAACAAAAATAGTTGTATTTCGAAAAGGAGGTAGATTGCCAAGAAACATAGAATTATATTATGGCAATTCTATTATCGAAATAGTAAGTAAAAGTATCTAGGCGTAGTCTTTACAACGGGTGGTTCTTTCATGGAAACACAATCTTTATTATCGGGTCAAGCACAAAAAGCTATTTTCAAGCTTAACAAATACCTGTATAAATTTACAGACATAACACCCACAAATAGATTACAATTATTTGATAAATTGGTACAACCGATTCTTAACTACGGTGCTGAAATATGGGGATTTTTGCAGGGAAATCAAATAGAACAAGTTAATTTGCATTTTTGCAAAAGTTTACTTGGAAATACGCAAAATGATTTTATCTATGGAGAACTTGGTCGTACCCCACTTGTTCATCGACGCTATCTAAATATAATTAAATTCTGGTTCAAAATATCTGCGTCCGATGATCACAAATACATGAAACATATATACAACATGATGTTAGCAGACATGCAAAGCACACCAAGTAAAACAAACTGGGCGTCACTAGTCAAAAAAGTGTTATCGACCCACGGATTTCTTGATGTTTGGTTGAATCAAGGGGTCGGAAATATTGAAGAGTTTCTGATAGTTTTCAAACAAAAATTGACCGATAACCTTATGCAGGATTGGCAAGCCAGAATTAACGGATCTAGTAGAGCATTATTTTATAGAAATGTATGCGACTTCAAAATACAATATTACTTAAAGGACATCATACTCACGAAATTTAGGTACGCATTTGCTAGACTAAACGTGTAGTCCCATCGCCTAGAAGTAGAATCAGGCAGATGGAACAGAACTCCAATTGAAAACCGGAAATGTACATTGTGTGGACATTTGGAAGACGAATACCATTTTATTTTAGAATGCATAATGTATATGGATCTCAGTAAAACATACATAAACCGGTATTATTGGAACAGGCCAAGTATGGTTAAATTCATAGAGCTGATTAAATCAGAACATTCACAAACTGTAAGAAAGTTGGGACAAAACATATACCAAGCGTTTCAAATCAGAAATGAACATTTGTATATACATAACTGAGGGCACCTTCTCCCAATACATACATAAAGAAATACAGCATGCATATATATTTGCAAATATTAACTTGACACTCTATAGACTAATACTGCAACGCCATAACTTAATGTATTTTCATAGATTAACCAACACATTGTGTATGTGCTTATTGGGCATTGCTATTCCACCGCAGGATATTCTCCATGTGTTATGGCCAATGGTCGACGGTGGCATAGCTGCATCAAATACAATACATAGTAGCTGCATTCTTAAAGTTACGGTTTATGCACCAGCTGTTGGCTTTGTCATCAATAATTGTATGTTGTTGCATGTGTATTGCTTCAGGGGCCATATGGCTTAAAGCGTTAATCTTTATCTGAATAAACATATCTATATGATAATTTCATATTATATATGCTGCCGTAACATAGCAAATGTTCATCTTTGTTCCAGGTGATGACAATTTCGTTTAACAAAGGAAGATGTGGCTTCGTTGCTTAATATCATATAACATATTCACGTGTGTTCAATGCGATTTACCTGTTTTCTCGATGGATAGCAATTATCAGTTCACCTAAAATATTTAGTATGGGTTTATATACTCCGGTCTTTGGCTATGTATGTGGCTATACAAAGACCGGAGTATATATATATATCAAGACGGCTCCAATCAGAAGAAGCAACAACTCAGTATTGATGGCTGGCACTAAAGGTTTTAGCAAATAGCAATAACATCCAATGATCTCATGATCCTTGCTATCTCACGGAATATTCCAAGGACAGATTTTACAAAACCCTACATCAAATGTTGTGTGTTCTCAATATCAGGGCCGCACATGTTTACGCTGATTGGTTTAAATGCATTGTAACAAGTAACTTTCATTTTACACATATCATTTTGTGGAGAAATCCAGTTATCCGCCCTCCTGAGTCAGAAAAGGTTTTGATTTACAACCATATACATTTTCTCATGGTTGACTATGGCGGCCATCTTGCATTCCTAAGGAGTTGGATATATAGAAAAAACATTGTAATTCCATCCAATCAGCTAGGAAATTTGTGAAAAGTAAAACTTCATTTAACCTGACCAAAATATATTTCAAACTAAGTTCATGGCGGCCATCTTGAAATAGGTAACACTTATATTATTTTTGATAATTATAATGGATACAACGTACATGATAACACCATTGAAATATTAGTTTATAATGCAATATTGAAATAATGTGGGCATTTCTTGTTCGCGGGCTGCCTTTTGGCAAGTTCATCCTAGTAGAATGTTTAAAGGTACATGCCCACTCAGTAGGCACAACATGTTCTGTATATGAATTAAATAAGTGTATACTTGTGTCACTATTCCACCAGTTCTAAAAATTACAAGTGTCCGCTATACAGATATAATCATTTAGTAATATTTATTTTATTTTACTGATATTGATTCGCGGTGGTATCAGGCTATTTTCATATGCAAATGAGACAAGACAGTTTTTAATTATTTGTACTTATTAAATTCGTCACCTGAAACATTTACTTTTTTCACACATTATACAGTACGATCATTGCTCATCAAAAGAATAAAGATGAAGAATAAATGGTAATGTCAGTTAATATTTTGAGGAAACACGGTTATCGCCCCTGATATCAGTGTGTAAATTTACGTCTGTTGTAAAATGTATAATACTGCCAATCAATATGTGGGTGTAATGATGAATGAATGTTTCTTTTGCCAGAAAATGTCACATCTACAGAATAAACAAAACTATCGTGCCTGGGTTTTATGAGCTCTATTAATACAATGGCTCCAGATGCGGAGAATTTCATCAGACGAAATTGTAGCAATGTCACTAAGCTACATGT
Organism: Conchocele bisecta; assembly: GCA_029237695.1. Lineage (NCBI taxonomy): Eukaryota > Metazoa > Mollusca > Bivalvia > Lucinida > Thyasiridae > Conchocele > Conchocele bisecta. The sequence continues at coordinate 2,444,746 of CM055275.1, forward strand.
TCGTTCAGTCTTGAACATGTAGCGAGAATAACTTATATTTGAACCTTTTTTACAAAGAGCCACAGCGTACTGTGTCCAATTGACGGTATATTTCAATATAATATACAAACTGATAGCAAGTTTACGATTAAAAAGTGTGTTATTTGTTGTGAAATGCGATTTTATTTACATGTGTGACGTCATAAGCACATTACTATTTTTCTGTGTGCTTGGTAGGTCCGATATAAAAAGTAATTTAAAAAAACGAAGTCTTTTTACATGGTAGATACGTTTAAGAACTATATCAGCTAATAACATACATGTATAATATAAGGAAGTGTGTTTGTCATTATATAGTTTTTCTTGTTTTATTTCATTTTACTTACAAATGCGTAATAATACGATAGCATACGGGTGCGCGATTGAGCTGACCAGTTGACAAGAGCACATGCCGAAGTTAAATATACATACAAAACATAATTAAGTGAACAAAATAAGCTAATGTCTTTGTTTACTCTCTCCTATCACACATAAATATACATGTAGTTTATTCCGTTACTTCAACCTGTGGGCAAGAGCGGGCAAAAGCAGCTGGGCCAATCATTCGTTCATACCATTGTTGTTTATTGATTCACATTAAATATACACAGATATGCCGACACGTTGTTGTTCCCACAGTATACACGCAACGATTTGTGAAAGGTATAGATTATATTGCTACAATTTTCCCAAAGATCAGTAGCCTATTTCACCAACATTGAAAAGCATACTTATCTAGCAAAGTATACTTTGAGGGAGAAATTTTCAATTTAAGGATCAATTTATAAATTTTTATTATACTGAATTTATTACATTATCACAGCCATTTTGCCTGTGATAATGTACTACATTCAGTATAATAATTCTGCATACTTTTAATAAAATATATTCAGCTATTAGTTCTATCTGAAATAAAGCATTTCGGGAAAAATAAATGATTACACCCTCAAAGTATACTTTGCTAGATAAGCATACTTTGCAATTGTGTTGAAATCGGCTACTGAAGTAAACACAGTGGCAAATGACTCTAAAAAGCCGTTCGATTCTTCGTGAAAGTTATTGTAAACAACTTGTAGATTTAGAGCACGCATAAAACACATATATCACGTCTTTGGTGCGCTACATATCATCGAATCCTCCCGTTTGCTAGGAAACGTTTAGAAAAAATATACTGTAAAAATTACATCACACGTTACGTCACGTCGGAAAATAGGTTCGAAAACCACTGTACACTATAACTGTAAATGTTACTTGCAAACATGTCATTGGCTTCAATAATATCGGCATGCGCTCAAAGTTGTTCTTTTAGAACATGGCCATCCATGTTATAATTGTTCCTGTTTCTTATCTGATTTAGAGCACCCATTGAAATAGTAGGTGACCGTGACGAAACCACCGTGGGCACTAACCATATAATTGAATGAATGTCAGTCAGACAATCAGCCAGACAATCAGCCAGACAATCAGCCAGACAATCAGCCAGTAAATCAAGCAATCAATCAATCAATCAATCAATAAATCAATCAATCAATCAATCAATCACTCAATCACTCAATCACTCAATCACTCAATCACACAATCACTCAATCAATGAATCAATCAATAAATACATCAATAAATACATCAATCATCAATCAATCAATCATCAATCAATCATCAATCAATCATCAATCAATCAATCAATCAATCAATCAATCAATCAATCAATCATCAATAAAGAAATAAATCATCAATAAATCAATAAATCAATCAATAATTAATTATCATGAATAAATAAATGACCGACCGACCGACCGACCGACCGACCGACCGACCGACCGACCGACCGACCGACCGACCGACCGACCGACCGACCGACCGACCGACCGACCAGACCGACCGACCGACCGACCGACCGACCGACCGACCGACCGACCGACCGACCGACCGACCGACCGACCGACCGACCGACCGACCGAGCCGACCGACCGACCGACCGACCGACCGCCGACCGACCGACCGACCGACCGACCGACCGACCGACCGACCGACCGACCGACCGACCGACCGACCGACCGACCGACCGACCGACCGACCGACCGACCGACCGACCGACCGACCGACCGACCGATCGACCGACCAATCATCGTCAATCAATCATATTGTTGATGTTGTATTATATTGTTTTACCTTCAGATGTCAACGAGTGCTTACACTTTGACTATTGCCTGAACGGCGGGACTTGTATCAATACCCAGGGCTCGTACCATTGCGAATGTCCGCAGGGGTGGACCGATGAACACTGTGAACATGGTGAAACTGGTATGTTTCTTGTGCCTTACCCTCGATATTACAAACGTTATTATATGCAAGTCAGGGGATCTAATCATGATCCGCTCAGTTTGATGTTCATTCGGTGATATCTTGTCTTTGTCCTGATGTATTTATCGAAACAATGAGATATATTGTATTGCTTATTTGAATGTTAATGTTATTTCGAAAGCATTTGATAGGTAGTAGAGCCTTACAGGAATGCATGTGTGAAATATTAAGCATTTTACATGATAGGATTATCTAGACATGATATTAAAGGGAATACGGGGGGGGGGGGGTAGTATTTACGGGCTCTATAAACATTGTATGGTCAGTTAGGATCAGTATGCGTTAATACAACTTTCGGTTTAACGTCCTATTTTCCCTGTCAAATTGGAACGATACCAGAGTGTGTCAGCTATCCCTCTACTTTTTCTCTATTTATAAATTATCTTTCGATATCATTTAGGGATAAATGTAAAAAATGACATACGAGTAGCCTATTTCACCAACATGGCAAAGAATACGTATCAAGCAAAGTATACTTTGAGGGAGAAATTTTCAATTGAAGGATAAATGTATTAATTTTTATTATACTGAATTTATTACATTATCACAGCCATTTTGGCTGTGATAACGTAATACATTCAGTATAATAATTCTGCATACTTTTAATCATCATATATATGCAGTCGTTAGGTCTATATGAAATAATGAATGTGGGGAAAAATAAATGATTACTCCCTCGAAGTATGCTTTGCAATATTTATGAAATCGACTACTGATGTCATAGCAAACGGGGCAGAAACATTACAACATTACAACAACAAGTTAATGTAATACATTTATTTTGCCAACAAACGGTGTAACGAAGTTGGCTGATCACTGCTATCATGTCCATTTTGTTAGAACTATATTCATGATATTTGCTGCACATTGCATGCCGTGTTTACAACTTCTATATCTCGGCAGTATTTCTGGTTTTATGTAAAAGCGTGCTGGTCTGATGAGGTAATAGCAGGTTTCTGGAACACAACAGATGGCCGATATGCGACCTGTAAAAACACAAGCCAAATATCAGCCAAATACAGAGCAGTCAACTTAATAGTCAACTTCATCAGCAACTTAATATATCTTTGAAACATCACGTCTATTTGTAAATCAGCGTGCTGGTGGCCAATATGCGACCTGTAAAAACACAAGCCAAATATCTAACAGAGCAGTCAACTTAATAGTCAACTTCATCATGGACTTAATATATCTTTGAAACATCACGTCTATTTGTAAATCAGCGTGCTGGTGGCCGATATGCTACCTGTAAAAACCCAAGCCAAATATCTAACAGAGCAGTCATCTTAATAGTCAACGTCATCATCAACTTAATATATCTTTGAAACATCATGTCTATTTGTAAATCAGCGTGCTGGTGGCCGATGTGCTACCTGTAAAAACACAAGCCAAATATCTAACAGAGCAGTCAACTTAATCATCAACTTAATATATCTTTGAAACATCACGTCTATTTGTAAATCAGCGTGCTGGTGGCCGATATGCTACCTGTAAAAACCCAAGCCAAATATCTAACAGAGCAGTCATCTTAATAGTCAACGTCATCATCAACTTAATATATCTTTGAAACATCACGTCTATTTGTAAATCAGCGTGCTGGTGGCCGATATGCTACCTGTAAAAACACAAGCCAAATATCTAACAGAGCAGTCAACTTAATCATCAACTTAATATATCTTTGAAACATGACGTATATTTGTAAATCATAGTGTTATGCTGTAAAATAACATGTGTTGTTTAAACTAGGAGTTAATTTGATGGTGTCCCGAAAGACAGTGGCGATATATATAAAATTGACACAACCCCAAAAACGTTGGATGTGCAAATACGAGCAGTGCACATATGACAAAGTATTACAACGGAAATTTAGGTCAATACGGATAAACCAAAGGTAATAGTTTTTCGAAATGGCGGAATACTATCATCTTACAACAACTGGACTTACCATTCGCGAATTTTAGAAACATAGAAATTAGACTTATATTTACCCCAAAATTGAGACCGTTACGTGCGAAAGACGCATTAGCATCACAAGACAAGCATGAACACCTATCACATGTGGCAATACACAGATATCAACAGAATTTCGGATATTTTTACCATCAGGATTGCAAAACAGTCCTCTGAATATATCGTACTGTAAATGATTGAATGGCACTTGGTAATTGTGGTAGATATTCGCTCTGTATCACATACGTTTCTAAATATATCACATATTGGTGTCGTCGGATACAAATGCCAAACAACAGATGATGGGTTCCCATCACAAATTGCATATTGAAGTTGGAAGCCAATCGAGAAGCATTGGAGGACGAACTTCATGCGTTTTCCTGCTGCAAGCTATACCACGACATTCGATTGACCCACCTACCAGCCAATCTGTATTTCAATAAGTATTTGGGCAACTTTTATAGAATTATTGGTTCAAATAACTATGAAACGATCTACACAGTTTCGGTATATATTTACCATTTGTTAAACAAGCGTAACACAATATATTTCCATTAGATACAAGTTGATGTTTGTACTACTATGCTTGTGAATGAAATGCAGTTACTTAAATTGCACGTGTAATCTCTTAGTCCTCGAAATCAGCTTGCCTATTGGAGAACATGCCGTTAATCAACTCAACTGTTAGAATAAAATGGAATTTTTAGATCTGATATCGAGTCAATTGCAAATTACATAATCAATTAAATAAGCTGCTGCATTTATCGGCTTCCGCATTAATGTTATTGTTTTGTAAGACATATTGTTATACCACAGTAATTGAGGTATAAAATGCTTTCTTCAGCCCTTCACCGTTATCATAGTGGGTGGGGTGCTTGTACGAAGTTAGTGTAATTACAGAGTTTATCAGCAATTAATGAACTGTCACCTCACCTTATGTTATCCATAATCATCAACATAGTTAATACGTGTTAGCCACGCCGATCGCAACATCTCTGAGCCACCAGTTAGTGCTTGATAGCGGTTTTATTCACATACATTTCACATGTCAAATGTTGGATTTTCTGGGCAGCCTCGTTCTGAAGTTGAAAGTTCGTTTCCGGTTAACCCCCGATTCTGCCAGAACGCTATCAATTTTGACAGCTGTCACGCGACTTCAAAAGCTTATAATTACACTTGCTGTGCTCAGATATGTTTCGCCAAGGTTAATTTCCTTCATTAATGTATTTTCTACATAATTCATGTGAAAATAGAACTGGGTTCATTGAATTTAGTAATTTTTACGCCAGATTTAGCAGAATTATGCAGAATCCCGTTTCGGACTCCCGCATTGGAAATCCGAATTCTGTCTTTTTCTGCAGTTTTATCCCGTATTCCGCCAGCTTCTGACTGGCAGAATAGGAGGTATAAAAGAAAGCACGTGAATGAACTACTGGAGAATAGACTTTGAAATTAACTGGGAACACTCGTATTACAGTTTAGACTCTGGCATATAAATGTATGCTTTTGCCAATTGATCAATTAGGTAATAAGAAATTCTAAGGTGTTGATACACCATTGTTTTAGGCTTATCCCATTAAAAGTAGTTATTAGTATTTGTACAAGGAACTAGCATTTTTATCAGATTTTAGTTATTTATTCCTTCATTGAAACTGTGATTCATGTAATAATTGTAGAAATTTAACTGTTTTACTAATTTTAGCCCATTACTGATTGATTCCTTTATTTTTAACCTGTTGCTGATTCATCGCCACTACCGCGCTACCACTCAGAATCGTGACAATATGGTGTTACACATATATATACTGTTTCATATCTATATATATCTATACATACATCGTTTTTTTCGTTTAGTTCTAACATGATATTTAAAAAAAAAGTGAATCAAGCGCAAAACCTGGCCATGAATTGCGCGAATTTATATCAGGAGGCAAGTAGACGTAATGAATGAGTCTGTCTGACAATTCCATTGCGTGTACGAGAAAACAAACCGTATTATATAGACTGTAGGACCAGGACAAGAATAAAACACAATGCTATAACTGTCCCCTTGCAATACTTCAGCACCCAAGAACCCATTCTTCCAACAACGTTCGGCTCAAGCCTTTATCAAGGAATTAGTGTCTACTATACACTACTGTCTGTTCCACGTTTTGCTGCCGACGAACTGTTGGCTATTAAACACATTAAATCTAAAACATATTTAAAAGTAAGTACTTTTTCATCAATAACAAAAAAGTCACCCTCCCCCAAAAATATTATTTGATGAAATTCCATCAAATATTTATTTTATTGCGAAAAAAAGATTTTCCTATGGGAATTTAACATGGGGGCTGAAAATAGATTTTTTTTAAATATTTTTTTTAATTTGTGGACCGATTTTCAAAATCAAACTCTTGTTTTCTTAGTTACATCATTTTCAATCTATCGCCAGGTTTCGGAGTCAATTTCCCTTCAGGATCAAAAAAACGAAAAGTTTTACATATTGACTCCCCATGTTAAATTCTCATAGGAATTCCCAAAGGAAATTTAAATATTTTTTAGATGTAATGTGTTTAATAACCAAATGTTCGTCGGCAGCTAAACGTGGAACAGACAGTAAGTACATCCGTTCTACATTTCACAATGGCTATGTTTGTTCATAACTTCGTATGAATAAACATAAACATTGTCGAATCTAGAATGGATGCCACATAGCGTATAGTAGACACTAATTACTAGACAAAGACCTTGCAAAACGCAATAATATAACCGTCCCCTTACAGATGTGAACGAATGCCTGAAGTACCCATGCATGAATGGCGCCACCTGTGTCAATACCGTCGGCTCGTACAAGTGTTGGTGTATGGACGGCATAACAGGGCAGAACTGTGCAAGCGGTAAGGTTTTCTTATGTTCTGTTACAACTGTTTGGCGCCGATTGTGCTACATTTGGGTATCAGACATGACATAGCCACATATTACCTCCGTCCTTATCTGGTTTACCATAAATTGAAAACTGACGTTTCATTGGTCGAACGGCGTCACGTCACGTTACCCAATTACGCCCGTGGAATTACGTCACGGAAACAAGTATGCGTTCTTTTCAAAGAAAACAACGTCATAAGTGCTGATAATGTAGCCAAAAACGTTACCTGATAACTATAATACCATGCTAGCGCCTTTTGATACCAAGTTTATAAAACTCAACTTGGAAACGGTAAAGCCTCGGAATTCCTACGCGTTTCCTGTCCTTGTCTGATAAACTTGATATCAAAAGACACCAGACTCGTATTCTATATATCCAATGTCAATGCAAAAGCGGACAACTGCGATGCGATAAGGGAGGTAACTTCATACCCGGGCTGACATATGTAAGATAAGGAAGATTTACCCTTCGTGTAGCCCCATGTAAAGTCTATGTAAATCTAATGAAAACGTACTAATAAAACAATAACAACTTACATAAATAACCCGCATGTCAATGTGATATGTAAGTCTTCTGCAGATATCCTACCAATAAACAATAACAACTTACATAAATAACCCGCATGTCAATGTGATGTAAGTCTTTCTGCAGATATCCTACCAATAAAACAATAACAACTTACATAAATAACCCGCATGTCAATGTGATAATGTAAGTCTTTCTGCAGATAATCCTACCATAAAAACAATAACAACTTACGTAAATAACCCGCATGTCAATGTGATATGATGTCTTTCTGCAGATATCCTACCAATAAAACAATAACAACTTACATAAATAACCCGCATGTCAATGTTGATATGTATGTCATTTCTGCAGATATCCTACCAATAAAACAATAACAACTTACATAAATAACCCGCATGTCAATGATGATATGTAAGTCATTCTGCAGATAGCCCATACCAATAAAACAATAACAACTACATAAATAACCCGCATGTCAATGTGAAATAATGTAAGTCTTTCTGCAGATATCCTACCAATAAAACAGTAACAACTTACATAATAACCCAAGCATGTCAATGTGATAGTAAGTCTTTCTGCAGATAGCCTAACCAATAAAACAATAACAACTTACATAAATAACCCGCATGTCAATGTGATATGTATGTCTTTCTGCAGATATCCTACCAATAAAACAATAACAACTTACATAAATAACCCGCATGTCAATGTGATATGTAAGTCTTTCTGCAGATATCCTACCAATAAAAAATGCACACACATCTGTAATATGCAAATAATAGACCAATGTTGATGTAGCACATGTATATTTGTATCTATACACAGGTGTGTAGAAGCCAATTAAGTTATACATGTAAAACACCAAAATGTGATTATTATGTTCTAACGACAGTATATGGTGTGAATTCCTTGAGGATATCATCTGCATAGCAGCTTATTGAACACATACATATGGTTTACTGGTAACTGTATGTCTTTGAAGACACGGCAACTGTATAAAACAAACGATATGTCCACAATTCCAACATGTACTATGTTTGACGAAAAAGGATCACGCCGTATATGCATTATGAAGCTGTCTCGGATCTGCAGGACTATAGCCTGTTTCACGAAACCTGCTCAAAATGTTACGGCCATGCACACACTGCAATTGTTTTTATTTTCTTTTGATAATATTACATTTTATATTTTGAGCATTCTTTTTATTTCGTGAAATCGGGTCAAATAATGAATGTATAACGAAAACATGTCTAAGGGAAATTAACATGGGGAAAAAGGAGGTGGTGAAACTGGAGGAGGAGTAGACGAAACAACGAAAAAAAAAAAGGAAAATTGACCCAAAAACCTAGATGGATAGCTTGGAAATAGTCTAACAAAGAAAACAAAAGCTAAGATTTGATAATCGGTCCACTGTTTCTGCAATTAGAAACATTTCTCCATATTAAATCCCCTTTGCCATCTTCATGGATAATAAAACAATATTGGACCAAATTTCACGAATTAAAAAGAAGGCTCAATCTTAAATGTTGATAAAATTTAATATTTTTAAGATCAATATTTGTTTTGCATTTTTTGTTTAGCCGTACACTTTGGGCAGGTTTCGTTTAACAGTAGGGACCATCGGCTGGCATGTGCGAAATGTAGTTAAGGACCCGTGGGCCCCATGCTCATCCAATGATTCAGTCATGCATAATTGCTTCGTAAATGTGATGGGATATATGCATAACATACATGTGAACATTTTCCTTTTACTATGTCCTACACAGTGCATGGAGTTGCCATGTCGGCCATTTTAGTTTGTACAAGCCAAATTCCAGTTTTACCTCTTATTGTGTTTTTAAAATACCACTAATAATATGACAAACACATGAATACAATTTGGTGCAACATGATGGGGATACATCAGACCACAGCGTGCTATGCCTTGTTTTCATCAAATTTATATACACATTCCGATATCTGAAGGGTTTGTTGAGCCTATATTAAAATGTTTGAGATTTCTGTAACAGTAAGAACAGTACACAGTATTACCATACATACTGCATCGATTCCAGTGATTTGTAAGCAGTTATCTGAGTGTATTGTCACTACTGTCTACTTACCTGCTATGCGAATAAATACGGCTTTTACTTGTGTCTGATGTACTTCTAATAATAACCAGTGCATCAGTTTAACATTTTACATATTGAAAAAGTGTCCGTTGCATATTTTGTGAGTAATGGTAAAAATGCGCAGAAAGCTACCGTTTTGTGTAGGCTGCTGAAATAATAGTGTAGGACGTTGTCGTCCTATATATCTAGGACGTATTGCAGCAAATAATATTAGATTTGGTGCCATATTATTGGTTGTACGTGTCAAACGTTCCAAGTGGTGAAACTGCCCGATAGCATGTACAAAGTAAAATGGTAAAGATGGCAGCTCAATGCTCTGTATAATATACTCGAAGAAGAACAGGGTCAGATATATTTTATATAGATATTCTGTCAGATGTATGATTCTTCTAAATTTGAAGGTCATATTATATATAATGAGTCGTTAAATGCCATAACATCCAGCATATACGAATGTCGAGTGCACCACATCCCACGAACTGAAACCGAAGTTTACCTCATCTTCCTATATTTAGCGTTAAATTGGGGAATGTGCAATAGTGATGGATGTTAACGCAACTCTATGAGGGCCTTGTACTGTTCGTGCCTTTCTATTGGAATCTATAAAATGCGTATTCTACCGATTACCTGGCCTATTTTGGATCCGAATACACCCATCTTACGGAAAAATGTAGGTTGTATCGTATTAACATGATTAACGTATAAACGTCTAAATCTACGGTGATGGCGACATCAACAGGTGTTGCTATTCACTTTTCCGATGTATGTGCGCTTTAATCGCATCGATAGCGCTTTCGTAGTTGTTGATATGTCGCTGTGAATGGAGAAATTGGACGTAGGGATTTATGATCAGTGTAGCTCCTGATCAAATAGTACACTCATGTTGCTTGTTAGAAGCATGGCGGCTGATCTGGATCTACACTGGTCGCAAAACCCTCAAGCCCCATTTCCCCAGTCACAGCCACATATATGAAAGAATGTATAGTCCGAAGTGACGGATATTTCTTATCCAATTTAGGGCATCCATCCAAATCGTAGTTGTCCGTTACGTACTCTGCCCACCGTGTGTATTGACCAGATACTGAACGAATATACAGACACTATTAAATCAATTAATAAATTGTGTCAGTCAACCGACCAACCACCGACCAAATAATCACGCATGGGCATAGCTACCGATCTTTTATTGGTGCGACATATGTGTATGGACAGATGGAAGAGATGTATACATGATCAAATAAATAAAAAACTTGTATGCCCCTAACTCTCTACCTGACTGTGATTCACTCATATACCGCTAATGTCCGTCCGTCCGTCCGTCCGTACGTACGTACATATATTACAAGTTACGATCTTAGATTTTCTAAGTTTTTTTTATATAAATATGTTTCCTTCCACAGAACGTCTTTCTTTAACGGTATGGATATTTTAGTATACCCCACAGATTGCCAATAGAGGATATTTTGCGGACGTAGATTATGAACTGCACTACCGATTGTGTACGTAATGTATTGTAAAAGTTAACATGACAAACTACTGGACCGATGCGACAAACTCGTACATATTGGTGCGACATGTCGTTTTTTCCCAAGGTCATTATTGGTGAGGGGCGTAGCATCAGTAATATTTATTGGTGTGACAATGTGGTCGCAACCAGTCGCACCAAGGTTTACGCCATGTCACGTGTATTGTACATGCTTGTGTCACATTGTTCTATCTCCAGATATCGACGAATGCATAGACAGCAACACTTGCCGGAACGGCGGGACTTGTGTCAATACCGTGGGCTCGTACTATTGCCGGTGTCCACAGGGGTGGACTAGTGTACACTGCGAACTTGGTATGCTTCTTGTACATTACCCCCAATATATAAAACTGTGTTATATTCTAATTAATCCAAAGCCTGTCCCAATGTGTATGATCACGTGGTACTAACAACAATATAAAGTACTGAAACTTCCAGAATCCAACCGATTCAAAGAACGTATTCTTTTATATTTTCCTTATTACGTTACGGATTTTGATGAACTATGGCGCATCAAACGCGTCTTCGTAATCTGCATTTGGTGGTATCTGTACTTCGGCCCAAACGTCTGTCATTTTTGCGAAGAATCGATTTCTGTGTCGGTAGACATAAGTCTGTGCCGAACTCCCTGGACGACCAAAACCCAGCTCATGCTGACGCGTTTGCTGCGCGATATTTCATCAAAATCAGTTTCATATTAAGGAATATATCAAATAATACTTACTTTGGAGTGGGCAAGATTTCAAAACTTTCAGCCACTGTTGTTGTTGTTGTTATAACCATGTGATTATGCACCTTGTGTCCTAAGGACCAGTCTACATTTTCTAGTTCAGAAAAAGTGAATGTTGATTTGACTAATATATTATTATTTTTATTTTATTTCAATATAGCATCATGATGGTGAAAACGATTTTAAAGTGTTTAATGGTGTCCCAATGTAAGTTTTATGTATTTCCACTACTGAAATTCAAGATGGCCACAACCCGACACAACGTGAAATGTTCACATGGTCGAACCTGGATATCAAGTGTTTGTCGCGACAGCGCGATATAGTCGTCATATTGGCGTCCGTACGTCCTCACGTACGTACATACTCCCGTTCATACGCACGTGCGTCCGGGTTATATTTTTGGTTAATATTTTTGGTGATATTTTTCAGTGTACTTGCAAAGCTTCGGCGTAGTGTCATGCTACGACACACCCGTGCGGCCGCTGTGCCCAATGTCCAGGTCAAAATGCTTTTAAATTTACCTTAATGTTTGTTTTTATTCATTTTAAAGTTTTTAAGAACAGTATATCTTTGAAAAAGCTTCGCCAATTCACTCGAAACTTCAAATGTGTGTTTATTATCATCCATATTTTCATTATATGCCCAGCCCGTGAAGCCACTGTGCCAATGTCAAGGTAAAATTACTTTGAAAAGTTACCTCAATGTTTTTGTCGCGCCAGCTTGTGGACAGCGCGATATAGTCGGCACATTAGGGTACGTAGGTCCGTACATACACAAGGACGTACGTGCGTCCGGGTTAAAGTTTTGGGTTAAAATTTTCAAGAACATTATATCTCTGAAACGTCTTCGAAAATTCACTGGAAACTTCACATGGGTGTTTATCATGATCAATATTTTCATTCTACAACCCACCCGTGCGGCCCCTTTGCCCAATTTCAAGGTCAAATTACTTTGAAATTTACATTACATTTTTTTTTGGGATTTAGGTTAAAGTACACTATATCTCTGAAACAGCTTCGCAAATTCACTCGAAACTTCAAATCAAATCATCCATATTTTCATGCTATGCCCAACCCATACGTTCCCTGTGCCCAATGACAAAGTCAAATTACTTTATTTGTTTTTGTCTTGAGGACAGCTCGATATAGTCGGCACATTAGTCTACTATCAAAACTCGTTTATTACTATCAAATGCCTCGGCGGGTGCGACATGTGGGCCGCGGCCATCTAGTTTTGAATTTAGGTTAAAATTTCTACGAACATTATATCTTTGAAACCGCTTCGCCAATTCACTCGAAACATCACATGTGTGTTTAGCATCATCCATAATTTTATTCTATGCCAAACCTGTGCTGCTCTTGTGCCAAATGTATGGTCCACTTTGCAAATGTAAGGTCCAAATTGTTGAAATTGACCTTAGTCTGTTTTGAATTTAGATTAAAGTGTCTAAGAACACTGTATCTCTCAAACCGCTTCGCCATTTCACTCGAAACATGGCCATCTAGTTTTACAATGTTGATTGAGTTGTAATTTCCCACTAATTTCACAGATCCCCAAGTGATTGGAGGATGTTTTTTAGGTTATTAGAGGTGCAGGTCACCAAAAATCAAAGATAAACTTGTTTGCCCCAAAATTAATCTGAATTTATTTCACAAAGAGAAATATAAAATATTATATTTTTATTAACTTTTCGAACACATGGTCTTTAAACCGGCTTATTGCTACAATATGGACGTCGCATAGGACTGTCAATACAGTTTCACACTATTTTGATAACAACCATGTGGTCGAAAATGTAATAAAAAGAGTAACTTTAAAACAATGTCTATTAGATGTGCTTCCCTTTGAAGGTTATTGGAAATTACTAAATATATATAGTTGTGTAATTCGCAATGTAAGTGTTGTCTATTTAATTGACAGCTGTTTTATCTCTATCTAAAGTATTGGTCAACAGAAGCACAATGCAAAAGTTGTCAATAATAACACAATATAATTCGCTATCGATTATAACTGAAACAGATTTAGTGATGTGATAAGAGTTTCGTTTGAAGATCGTAATTTAACAATACACGACTATTTGATTGATATATGACTTTTTTCATTCTTGTATGTGATGGTCTGTGTCATTTGCACGCACCTTACGTGGTGCTGAGATTAACATGACTAACATGCTGAAAAGCAAGGTACGAATGTCTCGTACATTTGAGACATACCCTTTACCAGTTTTTCCACCAACATTGATACCGCTCCTGCTCTCAAAACTGCCTGCTAACAATAGCAAACTTCTCATTTATGTCACCGGGCACTTGAATTACACTCCCAAAATATATCAGCACGTATACTACAGTGTCTATATTGGGCGTTTCTCATGTGTTGATGGGTACCGTGTTATAATGTGCCTCGACTGTGTGCTGGCTTTATACATGTACTTATAGACCCTCCCTTATAATATACTATTTGACTGTTCTCAATCTTCAAAGTAGTTCATGTTGTCCAGTCAATCCATCCCAGCCCGCCATTGAAGTATTTTGATATGACTACATCTTCCAACATCGTGATGCCTACGTTACTTACAGTTGCAGACATTCATGGCATTATGGTAATGTTCCATTTGGGTTAAAATACTTATCACATACACGAGACAATCTCCGAGAGGTTCAACTAAAGGGTGTGTTCGAGTAAGAGGAGAGGGACAACGACCATAGAATTCCACTATGTTGTATCCTAGTCATACTCTTGGTTGTCGATGTTATCTTTTGTTTGTAAGAATGTGAAAAACTAAATTGTGATACAATACAATACAATACAATACAATACGTTTTATTCAGTGAATTAGGTCATCGGCCCATAACACATAACATGTATCATACAATTTGTTAACAAGCGCCAAATCTAATACATGTATCGTTATGAGTATATAACCGGACCGAGAAGGGACATAAATACGTATAAATCCTGTCGACCATGTGCCAAATTTGTCATCTCAGAATTTCGAAAAGAGTTTTGTATTTGCGTACAATGTAAAACTAATCATGCAGCATATTCGTAGCTGATCTAGGTCTACGCTGGTCGCAAGTGACATGTGGTTCCCCTGTCGGTCGGTGTCGTATATGGTAAATGTGATCATGACTTGAGGAAACGGGCCACATTTTTCAACAATGTCAGGCGGTAAATGAATTTCGTTTTTTCATAATGTGATAAATACAATTTGCAATCTTTGTGATTGTCTGTATAGTTTCTGTTGAAATGAGTCTGAAATATACGTGTTGGGTTTTAGACGAATAAAGCTTTGGATCTAAATACAGTACACACAACTCTGAATATAACTTGCAGTCAAAAAAGGCGTGCACTTCATCTTCAATTACTTCTATTCTTTGATTTGTCAGGCAATATGGACAAAAACGAAGTTGATGTTCTATTCCTAAATGTCTTCAATCTCAATATTTAAACTATGGTTCGATCATCTAAAAGTTGACATTGCTTTACGTAAAACATAAGGTACATCAAAGGTTAGGTATCGTTCAACATTAAGAAACGTGTTTATACAGGTAGCACCTTTCTGATGAATCTAGCCCCCTGCTCCAATCCTGTTTTAAACAATCAGTGCTTCTTTGTTGAAATTGTGATATAAAGGTGCCAACCTTGCCTACATCTTGCGCAATCCATACGTAGCCAAAACCGAAATGGTAAAGCAGCATCCTAACGTGACTCGCCCAATTAGTCCGACCTATGTCATCATGCTGCCTGTCATCCCTATATTTGAGGTGATCTAGCCTCTGTAGAAAATGTGTCAGTAATATTTGATGCTGACCTTGCAGCAAAAAGAAATTCCAAGCTGAACTTGCGAGGCTTCCTGAAGCTAAGCAGTTGTTATTGTTATACTGGAATGTACGTCCGTGATCCGGCCTTTCAATAAGATGTATTACTTTCTGCTATTACCATGACCGAAATTGATACAGATGTCAAAAACTACAAAAAGATCGAGGCATCAGCAAGTAATAAAATAAACTTGCTAGCCACTGTATATGATACTCAATTGTCAACCATTATTATGTTTCAACAGAATTAGTGGGCTTTGAACGACCCCATGGAGAAACGAATGATATTAATGACATTAATGTTTCATGTGATGATGTGCATGAGGTATGCACATATCATTCGATAACCAATGAGTGATACAGATACAGCAGTTATTCATAATTCATCGAGGCGTGGCAACCACATTGTGTGAATCAGCTACGGATGAGTTTGCTTCTGATGAGCACTAAAGACACATTCCACTGCACATTTTGCCGATAGATGTGTCAATGTGAACATGCGAGCCAGGGGTATACCTTGTTATTTGCTCCAACTCATATACATTCAGTTTTGCATGAAGGTGGCGAAGCCTCGTTCATGTATGGACCATGGCCATGCAAACTATCTTAAACATTTGATCATACCAATCTTGAAAAATATGTAAAGGATGCTGCAACAGTAACTATACATGCCACCCAAAGGCCATTTTTACTATACGTAATGTAATAATTTCCTGAATGACAGTGTTATTGGTTTATTCCGTAAATGTGTTGATAAATTCTATACACATACTACATCATATGTAACTGCAGCCGTCATTTACATAATAGTTTGCCACAAGTCACTGGTATCAGACTTTTAAAACTAAGTAATATACACAGGCAATGACAGGATATTATATACATCTGAGTAAGGGTGGCAATATATGGTTGCATTATTTTCCAAGGGTTAACAATATCCACGACATGTATCACCCATTCTTGGATGTATCATTTGTTTTATTATACCGAACACGCCGACAAACATGAAAAACACTGTACTGGACAAAGTGTACTTTTGGTTTGTTAACATTGTTTGCATACTGAATGCATCAAATGCTTCCTGCTGTTCATTATTTAATAACAAATTGTGTCTGAAGCTTATGCGCATTCATGTCGCACCTTAGACAATCACCAGACATAACTGCACAATGCCTACGCGCATGATATATTACTGTATGGACGTGCAACAGTACATTTTTGACCGGAGACATTACGCAGTATGTAAATCAGTAAAATAGCTACTGCAAGGATATAACCTTTATATAGTGATATCGATATTAGGTATATTAATAATGAATGTCACAATGCTTACATAAGCACAACTGTATGGTATAAGGTTTACGTGTGTGTCAAACTATATGAAACTGTTTCATATCACAGTAAAGTCCCCGTCAAAATGGAGCAATTACAGCGAACATATCATGTTGAAATCACATATTTTATCTATCTTTATGTTTCTTCGATATATGATAATTGCATATTATATATGCTGCCGGAACATAGTAAATGTTCATCTTTGTTCCAGATGATGACGATTTAGTTTGACAAAGGAAGATGTGGCTTCGTTGCTTAATGATTTTCTTGTTTTCTCTATGGATAGAGATTATCTGTTCTCCTAAACTATTTGGTCTGGGTTTATACACTCCGGTCTTTGGATAGCTACATATATATATATATATATATATATATCTATATATATATATATATATATATATATATATATATATATATCAGGACGGCTCCTATCAGAAGAAGCAACCACTCAGTATTGATGGCACTGAAGGTGTTACCAAATAGCAATAACATCTAATGAGAAATAAAGGACCGTCTCGATAATCAGATCCGATCTCATCATCCTTGCTATCTCACGGAATATTCAAAGGACAGAGTGTACAAAACCCTACATCAAATGTTGTGTGTTCTCAATATCAGGGCCACACATGTTTACGCTGATTGGCTTAGCTGCATTGTAACATGTTCGTTTCATTTTACACCTATCATTTTGTGGAGAAACCCAGTCATCCGCCCTCCTAAGGTTTTGATTTACAACCATATACATTTTCTTATGGTTGACTATGGCGGCCATCTTGAATTTCTAAGGAGTTGGATATAAAAAAAACATTGTAATTCCATCCAATCAGCTAGGAAGCAGCGAATTTGTGAAAAATGAAACCTCATTTAACCTGACCAAAATATATTTGAAATTAAGTTCATGTTACCATTTCACATGGTTACTATGGCGGCCATCTTGAAATAGGTAACACTTATATTATTTTTGGTAATTATAATGGATACAACATACATGATACCATCATTGACATGTTAGTTTATAATGCTATATTGAAATAATGTTGGCATTTCTTGTTCGCCGACTCTCTTTTGGTAGAATGTTTAAAGGTACATGCCCACTCAGTAGGCACAACATGTTCTGTATATGAATTAAATAACGTGTATACTTGTGTCTATAACCATTTAGTAATATTTATTTTATTTTATCTATAGTAACTCGCGGTGGTATCAGGTTATTTTCATATGAAAATGAGACATGATAGTTTTTAATTATTTGTACTTATTAAATTCGTCACCTGAAACATTTATATTTTCACAGATTACACAGTACGATCATTACTCATCAACAAAATAAAGATGGAGAATAAATAGTAATGCCCGTTAGCATTTGAAGGAAACACGATTATCGCCCCTGATATCAGTGTGTAAATTTGCGTCTGATATAAAATGTATGATAATGCCAATCAATATGTGGGGTAATGGTGAATGAATGTTTCTTTTGCCAGACAATGTGATATATACAGAATAAACAAAACTGTATGTCTCTGTAAAATAATAACAGCAAAATAATAACAACAATAATAACAGCGACTTGTTGCGAGAATAACTAATATTTGAACCTTTTTTACAAAGAGCCACAGCGTCCTAGCCCAGTGGGCACACGACGTCAGATAGACGTCGGACTGACGTCGGTTTCCGACGTCGGATAGACGTCGGATTACGT
>CM055275.1:2469194-2495180 GCA_029237695.1 Conchocele bisecta
ACTTTCGTATGTAATTATCTGATTGCATGCGTGTCAGCTTTGTGTTCAATAAAATTGTAATAAACAAAATACATGACAACGCCGTGATCAGTTGGATTCACGTTTATTCGTGAAACTATTACGCCGTCACACTTCCGCAATTCTGCTCTGTGTTATTAAATATTGTCGCTATTTTTCTTCACCATTTACAAATGGGTCATGTTGTCTGGGTTTTCTTTCATATTCATCTGATCCTTATAAAAATTTCGCTCACTCAGACTCAAAAGTTTGATGGGTCATTGTGTAATATGACGGTCTCTACAAAAGAACTTTTAAGGAGTCCATTCCTAATTAAAAATTATTTCTTAATTTTCTTTAGTTAATATAATGTAGAAGTGCATAGAGAATTACACAATGGTTATTTGAAAATGAAAATTTCCTTTCCAGATCAAGAGTGGAAATTGCAGATCAAGTAATCAATTCAAAATAAAGTTTTCTAGACGATAAAATCCGGAATTTAATTGATAGTCTTATCAGACTTGAAACTGATGTCAGAACCAGAAGTTGGATAAAGGTTCGTTTTCTGAAGACGGATATACGTTGGATATATTTGAAAAATTAAGTTTTTTGACGTCGGACTCGAGTTGAAATGATGTCATAATGAGTCGTCTATCAACGTATGATTTGACGTCGCCGAGTCGGATTTGAAGACGGATTCCGACGTCCGTTCGACGTCGGATTCTGACTCCATTCGACGTCGGATTCCGACGTCCGTTCGAAGTCGGATTCTGACGTCTAAAACTTTCATTTTCGAACGTAATCCGACGTCTATCCGACGTCGGAAACCGACGTCAGTCCGAGTCTATCTGACGTCGTGTGCCCACTGGTAGGACGCTGTGGTGTTTGTACAAAAGGTTCAAATATTAGTTATTCTCGCAACAAGTCGCTGTTATTATTGTTGTTATTATTTTGCTGTTATTATTTTACAGAGACATACAGTTTTGATTATTCTGTATATATCACATTGTCTGGCAAAAGACACATTCATTCACATTACCCCACATATTGATAGGCTTTATATACTTTTATATCAGACGGCAAATTTACACACTGATATCAGGGGCGATAATGTGTTTCCTTCAAATGCCAACGGGCATCACTATTTATTCTCCATCTTTATGTTGTTGATGAGTAATGATCGTACTGTGTACTCTGTGAAAATATAAATGTTTCAGAGTGCGTATTTAATAAGTACAAATAATTAAAAACTATCATGTCTATTTTCTTATGAAAATACCTGATCTCGCGAGTTACATAGATAAAATAATAAAATATTACTAAATGGTTATAGACACAAGTATACACTTATTTAATTCATATACAGAACATGTTGTGCCTACTGAGTGGGCATGTACCTTTAAACATTTTACCAAAAGGGAGGAGTCGGCGAACAAGAAATGCCAACATTATTTCAATATAGCATTATAACTAACATGTAAATGATTGATTCATGGATGTTGTATCCATTATAATTACCAAAAATTAATATAAGTTTCCTATTCAAGATGGCCGCCATTAGTAAACATGTGAATGTAAACATGAACTAATTTCAAATATATTTCGGTTCAGGTTAAATGAGGTTTTCTTTTTACAATTCGCTGCTTTTCTAGATGATTGGATGGAATTACAATGGGTTTTTTAATCCAACAAATCCTTATAAATTAAGATGGCCGCCATAGTCCAACATAAGAAAAATGGTGTATATGGTTGTAAATCAAAAACCTTAGGAGGACGGGATGATGGGTTTCTCCACAAAATGATATGTGTAAAAGAAACTAACATGTAACAATGCAGCTAAACCAATCAGCGTAAACATGTGTGGCCCTGATATTGAGAACACACAAACATTTGAGGGTAGGGTTTTGTACACTCTGTCCTTTGAATATTGTGAGATAGCAAGGGCTATGAGATCGTATCTGATTATCGAGCGGTACTTTATTTTCATTAGATGTTATTGCTATTTGGTAACACCTTTAGTGCATCCTACTGAGTGGTTGCTTCTTCTGATAGGAGCGTCCTGATATATTATATATATATATATATTTGATATATAACTATATATATATATATATTATATATATATATATATTATGGTCGCTATCTAAAGACCGGAGTGTATAACCCCAGACAAATATTTTAGGAGAACAGCTAATCTCTATCATATATGAAAACAAGAAAATCATTAAGAACGAAGCACATCTTCTTTGTCAAACTAATCGTTATATTTGGAACAAAGTATGAACATTTACTATGTTCCGGCAGCATATTTAATATGCAATTATCATATAATCGAAGAAACATAAAGTAGATTAAAATATGTGATTTCAAATGGTATGTTCGCTGTAATTGCTCCATTTTGACGGGACTTTTACTGTGTTATGAAACAGTTCTTATAGTTTGACACACAGCTAAACCTTTATACCATACAGTTGTGCTGATATAAGCATTGTGACATACCATTAATTAATAAACCTAATATCGATATCACTATATAAAGGATATATCCTTGCAGTAGCTATTTTACTGATTTTACATACTGCGTTTATATCTCGGTTAAAAATGTACTGTTGCACGTCCATACAGTAATACATCATGCGCGTGGGCATTGTGCAGATTGGTCTAGGTGATTGTCTAGTGGAATGAATGAGGGCATAAGCTTCACACACAATTTGTTATTAAATAATGAACGCGGAAGCATTTGATGCATTCAGTATGCAAACATGTTAACAAACAAAAGTCTATGTCGTACAGTGTTTTCATGTTTGTCGTCGTCGTTTCGATATATTAAAACAATGTTGCTTCCAATAATGGGTGATACATGTAGTGGATATTGCTACCCTTGAAAATAATGCCACTCTATATTGCACCCTTGCTCAGATGTATATAATGTCCTGGCATTGCCTGTGTTTTTACTTAGTTTTAAAGTTCTGATACAGTGATTGTGGCAAATACTATTATGTAAATTACGGCTGCAGTTACATATGATTGTAGCATGTCTATAGAATTTATCAAACACATTTACGAATTAAAACCCATAACACTGTCATTCAGGGAATTCTTACTTACGTATAAGTAAAAAATGGCCTTTGGGTGGCATGTATAGTTGCAGTTGCACGATCATTTACATATTTTTCAAGATGTATGATCAAATGTTTAAATATTTTGCATGGCCATGTCATACATGAAACGAGGTTTTCGCACCTTCAAGCAAAACTGATGTATATGAGTTGGCGCAAATACAAGGTATACCCTGGCTCGCATGTTACATTGACACATCTATCGGCAAAAAATGTAAGTGGAGTGTGTCTTTCGTGCTCATCAGAAGCTAAATCATCGTAGCTGCTTCCACAATGTGGTTGCAACGTCGATGAATTATGTATAAATGCTGTATCTGTATCAGTCATGGTTATCGAATGATATGTGCATACCTCTTGCACATCATCAATGACACATTGGTGTCTATTAATTCATTCGTTTCTCCATGGGGTTCGTTCAAAGCCATTTAATTCTGCTGAAACATACATAATGGTTGACAATTGAGTATCATATACATGGTAGCAAGTTATATTAATACTTGCTGATGCCTCGATCTTTTTGTAGTTTTTGAATCTGGATCAATTTCGGTCATGTATAGCAGAAGTAATACATCTTATTGAAAGGCCGGGATCACGGACGTACATTCCGTATAACAATAACAACTGCTTAACTTCAGGACGTCTCGCAAGTTCAGCTTGGAATTATTTTTGGCTGGCACGGTCAGCATCAAATATTACTGACACATTTTTACAGAGGCTAGATCACTCAATTATAGGGATGCCAGGCAGTGGCTGACATAGGTCGGACCTAATTGGGCGAGTCACGTTAGGATGCTGCTTTAACATTCGGTTTGGCTACGTATGGATTTGCGCAAGATGTAGCAACGGTTGCGCCTATAATCACAATTTCAACAAGAAGCAAGATTGTTTAAAACTGGATTGGAGCCGGTAGTAGACTCATCAGAAAGGTGCTACTGTATAACACGTTTCCTATGTTGAAACGGATACCTAACCTTTGATGTCCTTATGTTTTACGTAAAGCCATGTAACTTAGATGATCGAACCATAGTTTAAAATTTTGAGATTGGAAGAATTTAGGAATGCCTCAACTTGTTTTTGCCAGATAGAAGTATGAAGATGAATTTGCACGCCTTTTTTGATGAAAGTTATATTCAGAGTTGTGAGTTACTGTATTTAGATCCTAAGCTGTATCAGTCGAAAACCAACCACGAATATTTTAGGACTCATTTCGACAGAAAGATACAGACAATCACAAAGATTGCAAATTGTATTTATCACATTATGAAAAACGAAATCTTTACCGCCTGACATTGTTGAAAATGTGGCCCGTTTCCACAAAGTCAGATCACATTTACATTACGACACCGACCGACAGGGGGACCACATGTCACTTGCGACCAGCGTAGACCTATGTCAGCTGCGATCTGCTGCATGATTAGTTTTAACTGTACGCAAATCCAAAACTCTTTCGAAATCTGAGGCTGACAAATTTGGGCACATGGTCTACAGGATTTATGTCTTCTCGGTGGTTATATACTCATACGTAATGTATTAGATTTGGGCTTGAAAAAATTGTTTTTATCATGTATGTGTTATGGACGATGACTAATTCACTTCCCCACTGAATAAAAAGTATTGTATTGTATTGTATTGTTCACAATCTGTTTTTTTCACATTCTTACAAACAAAAGTAACATCGGACAACCAAGTGTATGGCTAGGATCCCACATAGTGGAATTCTTGGTCGTTGCCCCTTCCTCTACTCGACACACTTTAGTTGAACTCTGGAGATTTTCTACTTGCTGTGATATTTTTTTTTAACCAAATGGAACATTCATAATGCCATGAATGTCTGCAAATGTAAGTAAGTAGGCTATCACCCTGTGGACGATGTAGTCATATAAAAATATTCATGGCGGCTGGGATTGATTGCTGGAACAAGAACTATTTGAAGATTGGAACAGTCAAATAGTCTCCTATAAGGTGGGGTCTATAGTGATGTAGAAAGCAGCACAAGCCGTAGAATTATAACACGGTACCCATCAAAACATGAGAACGCACAATTTAGACACTGTAGATACTTCCGTGAATATATTTTGGAGTGTAATCAAGTTGTCCGGTTGACATAACTGAGAAGTTTGCTATTGTTGAAGGCTGTTTTGAGAGCAGGAGCAGTATCAATTGTGGTCGGAAAAACTGGTATAGGTAGTTCAAATGTACGAGACTTCGTACTTGTTTATAGCATGTTAGTATATTAATCTCAACACGTAAGGTGCGTGCCAATGGAAGAACATCACATAAAGAATGAAAAAAGGTCATATATTTCAATCAATAGTCGTGTATTGTTAAATTCGCTCTAAAACGAAACCTTATCACATCAAAAATCTGTTTCAGTTATAACGATAGCGAATTATATTGTGTTATTATTGGACAACTATGTGCATTGTGTTCTGGTGACCAAAACTTTAGACAGAGATAAAACAGTGTCAATTAAATAGACAACACTTAAATTGCGAATTACACAAACTTATATATTAGTAATTTCAATACTTCAAAGGGAAGGCACATTAATAGACATTGTTTAAGTCACTCTTTTATTACATTTTCGACCACATGGTTGTTATCAAAATAGAGTGAAACTGTATTGCAGATCCTATGGTCGGCGACGTCCATATAGTAGCAATAAGCCGGTTTAGAGACCATGTGTTGGAAATTACTAAACAGATAATATTTTCATTTACTCTTTGTGAAATAAATTCAAATAAATATTGGGCAACAAGTTTATCTTTGATTTTGGTGACCTGCACTTAATAACCTAAACGCATCCTCAATCATTGGGGATCTGTGAAATTAGTGGGAAATGACAACTCAATCAACATTGTAAAACAAGATGGCCATGTTTCGAGTGAAATGCGAAGCGGTTGAGGATACAGTGTTCTTAGACACTTTATCTAAATTCAAAACAGACTAAGGTCAATTTCAACAATGTGGACCTTACATTTGGCAAAGTGGACCATACATTTGGCACAAGAGCAGCACAGGTTGGGCATAGCATGAAATTATGGATGATGCTAAACACGCATGTGATGTTTCGAGTGAATTGGCGAAGCGGTTTCAAAGATATAATGTTCGTAATAACTTTAACCTCAATCCAAAACTAGATGGCGGCCACATTTCGCACCCGCGAGGATTGATAGTACTAAACGAGTTTTGAATAGTAGACTGTTATGCCGACTATCTCGAGCGTCTCAAGACAAAAACAAATAAAGTAATTTGACTTTGTCATTGGGCACAGGGAACGTATGGGTTGGGCATAGCATGAAAATATGGATGATGATAAAGACACATTTGAAGTTTCGAGTGAATTTGCGAAGCTGATTCAGAGGGATATAGGTCTTTAACCTAAATCCGCACAAAAAACATGTAATGTAAAATTTCCAAAGTATTTGCCTTGAATTTGGGCAAAGGGGCCGCCCGGGTGGGTTGTAGAAGTAAATATTGATCATGATAACACCCATGTGAAGATTCGAGTGAATTTTGCGAAGGACGTTTCAGAGATCTAGTGTTCTTGAAAGTTTAACCCAAAACTTCAACCGGACGCACGTACGTCCTTGTGTATGTACGGACTACATACGCTAATGTGCCGACTATATCGCATTTGTCACACGCTGGCGCGCCAAACAACATTGAGGTAGCTTTTTCAAGTATTTTACCTTGACATTGGCACAGTGGCTTCACTGGTGGGCATATATGAAAATATGGATGATATAAAACACAATTTGAAGTTTCGAGTGAATGCGAGCTTTTTCAAAGATATACTGTTTTAAAAAACTGTAAATGAATAAAAACAAATTTAGGTAAATTAAAGCATTTTGACCTGGACATTGGCAAGCGGCCGAGGGTGTGTCGTAGCTGACACTACGCCGAAGCTTTGCAAGTACACTGCAAAATATCACCAAAATATAACAAAATATAACCCGGACGCAACATGCGTATGAACGGGAGTATGTAGTACGTGGGACGTACGGACGCCATATGACGACTATATCGCGCTGTCGCGACAAACACTTGATATCCAGGTTCGACCATGTGAACATTTCACGTTGTGTCGGGTGTCGGCCATCTTGAATTTCAGTAGTGGAATATACATAAAATTACATTGGGAAACCATTAAACACTTTAAATCGTTTTCACCTCATGATGCTATATTTGAATAAAATAAAAATAATAATATATTAGCAAATCAAAACATTCATTTTTCTGAACTAGAAAATGTATACTGGTCCTTAGGACACAAGGTGCATGATCACATGGTTATAACAACAACAACAACAGTGGCTGAAAGTTTTGAAATCTTGCCCACTCCAAAGTAAGTATTATTTGCTAATTCCTTAATCTTGAAACTGATTTTGATGGAATATCGCGCATCAAACGCGTCAGCACGAGCTGGATTTTGGTCGTCCAGGGAGTTCGGCACAGACTTATGTCGTTTTTGCGAAGAATCGATTTCCATGTCTACCGTCACAGCAATCCGATTCTTCGAAAAACGACAGACGTTGGGGCCAAAGTACAGAATTCCACGAAAGCAGCTTACCAAGACGCGTTTGATGCGCCATAGTTCATCAAAATACGTAAGTAAGTAAGGAAATATAAAAGAATACGTACTTTGAATCTGTTGGATTTGGAAGTTTCAGTTCTTGTTATTGTTGTTAGTACCACGTGTCATTTACACATTGGGACAGGCTTTGGATTAATTGAATATAACACAGTATTATATATATAGGGGTAATGTACAAGAGCTACCAAGTTCGCAGTGTACATAGGTCCACCCCTGTGGACACCGGCATTAGTACGAGGCCCACGGTATGACACAAGTCACCGTTCGGCAAAGTGGTGCTGTCTATTGGCATTCGTCGATATCTGGAGGTAGAACAATGTGACACAGCATGTACAATAACGTGACATGGCGTAATACCTTGGTGCGACTGGTTGTGACACATTGTCAAACCAATAAATATTACTGATGCTACACCCTCACCAATAATGACTTGGGAAAAAACGACATGTCGCTCCATTATGTACGAGTTTGCTGATCGTCCGTAGTTTTGTCATGTTAACTTTACAATAATTACGTACACAATCGTAGTGCAGTTCGTAACTCTACGTCGCACAATATCCTTATTTGGGGCAATCTGTGGGGTATACTAAATATCCATACCGTAAAAGGAAGAGTTTGTGGACGGAAAAAAACATTTTATATAAAATAAAATTGAAAATCTAAGAATCGTACCTTGGGTAATATATTTAGTACGTACGTACGGACGGAGGACGGACATTGCGGTATATGGTGAATCACAATCAGGTAGGAGAGTTAGGGGCATACAAGTTTTTTCATTTATTGATCATGTGTCATTTTCATCTGTCATACACATATGGTCGCACCAATACAAGATCGGTAGCTATGCCAGCGTGATTATTTGGTCGGTGGTTAGTCGGTTGACTGACACAATATATTAATTGGATTTAATAGTGTTCTGTATATTCGGTTCAGTATTCTGGTCAATACACCACGGTGGGCAGAGATACGTAACGGAAACTCGCTTTGGCTGGATGCCCTATAATTGGGATAAGAATATCCTCACTTCGGACTATACTTTATTCATATATGTGGCTGTGACTGGTAAATGGGGCTGAGGGTTTTGCGACCAGGTGTAGATCCTGTCAGCGCCATGCTTCTAACAAGCAAACATGAGTGTAACTATTTGATCAGGAGATTTACACTGGTTCCTAAATCCCTACGTCCCAATTATCATTCACAGCGACATATCAACAATACTCAAAAAAATTTCATCATATCTCTGCTATAGCTATCACATCAGACCTTATTTATTACTGAGCATCGATATTCTTCTATAAGGCCTATATTCAGCCACATTTTGATCAGGAGCTACACTGGTCCTAAATCCTACGTAATTTCTCATTCAGCGAATATCAAATACTACTAAAAAAGTTTTCATCATTATCTCTCGCTATTATTCAAATTCAGGACCTTATTTATCTATGAGCATCGAATATTATTCTATAAGGCTATATTCTGCCACATTTCACATATTGCCATATGTATGGGGTAAAATCGTCAAAACGAATATGTACATAATAACAACTTCAAAGGCGAGCATGTAAAACTCATTTGGGAAACGAATATATTGATTTGCAAATCATTAGAATTATCAAACATTTTGACCTTTGACGAAAGGTATTCTCCAAAAAGCGAAAATTTGAACAAAATAACTAGTAAAATGGCCCCCAATATTTATGTGATTATTGAATTGCGCTAATCACTTACAAACTTACGGTATGATATTAAAGGTCTGAAAACAGATATGAATTACGAAGTTCCCAAACTAAAAGTATCTCTTTAAAAACAGCTTTTCATACTTCAGCGCGCTATTGATAGTATTCCAATTGACATAAGAGTTCCGTGTTAAATACATTTTCCGACATTGTCTTAATGGATGAAGGTCGATAGCGGGAAGTAGCGGTATTATCAATAAATATAAATTGTAATTGTGCCCGCCAGCGTATAATCACGAAACTTACGAGTAATGGTATACCAGTTTACAAGACGGGTGTTTGATTGCCATGATATATAGGTCTTGTGGAGCTTAGCGACCGTGTAACCTATATCAGGGCACGAGAGGACGGAATTTTAGCGTCTTATAGCAAAAACTGAAACTCTCATGGAAATAAAACGTGTTAAACCCAGTTCAAGCTGCGTCGATGCGCAGTATGATAATGGGACTGGTCGGGACACATGTACCACTTTTCTGTTATGGTCTTCAAATCTTTATTATTTCTTATGTTAAATTCAGTTGCATACAACATGTAATCATTTCAATATGTATTGTATATTTATGTATGTCCATGTATATGCACTTCTTAAGAGGGGCCTCGGGTAAGATGGTTCCGACCACCGAGTCACCTCTATAAATAAGATTATCTATCATTATCTACGAAAGCCTATGACTTGTATACGTTAAATCATGTTAAACGATAACACTATATTTTTCCGTTAGCTGGGTGTATTCGGATCCAAAACGGCCAGGTAATCGGTAGATTACGCAGTTATAGATTCCAATAGAGAGCCACGACAGTGGAGCCCTCTATAGAGTTGAGTAATGCATACTATTGCAATTCGCAATACCATCTGAAACACCCAAAATTAACGCTAAATATAGGAAGATGAGGTACACTTCGGTTTAGTTCGTGGGATGTGGTGCATGACATTCGTATTTGCTGGATGTTATGCATTTAACGATCTTCCTAATTATTAATACGACCTTCTGTTTCAATTAGAATAATAACATCTGACTGAATATCTATTATTAAAGTATATCTGACCCTGTCTTCTTCGAGTATATTATACAGAGTCATTGGAGCTGCATCTTTGCATTTTACTTTGTACATGCTATCGGACGTTTCACCTTGGGAACGTTTGACACGTACAAAACCAATAATTGGCAGCAAATAGAATACTATTTGCTGCAATACGTCCTAGATATATAGGAGACAACGCCTACACTATTATATCAGCAGGCCTACACGAACGGTAGCTTTCTGCTCATTTTTTAACCAATATCACAAATATGCAACGGACCTTTTTCAATGTGTAAAATGTTAATACATGATGCACTGGTTATTATTAGAAGCCATCCGGAACAAGTAAATGCGTATTTTATCGCATAGCAGGAGTAGGACATAAGTGCAATACACTCGAGATAATGCTTAACAATCACTGAATCGATGCCAGTACGTATGGTAATACTGTGTATGTTTTACAGTTACGAATCTCAACATTTTAATAAGGCTCAACCAAACCTTCAGATATCGGAATGTGTATATAAATTTGATGTATCCCCATCATGTTGGCACCAAATTGTTTCATGTGTTTGTCATATTATTAGTGGTATTTTTTTAAAACACACTCACGAGGTTAAACTGGAATTGGCTTGTACAAAACTAAGATGGCCGACATGGCAACTCCATGACTGTGAGGGACATAGTCAACGGAAATGTTCACATGTCTGTTATGAATATTATCCCATACATTTACGAAGAATAATGATGACTGATCATTGGATGATCATGGGGCCACGGGTCCTTAACTTACATTTGCACATGCCAGCGATGGTCCTACTGTTAAACGAAACCTGCAAGTGTACGTATACAAGAAATGCAAAACAATATTTATCTTAAAATATTAAGTTCTATCAACATTTGAGTTGAGCCTTTTTTTTAATTGTGAAATTTGGTCAAATATGGTTTTATTATCCATGAAGATGTCCAAAGAGGATTTAATATGGAGAATAGGTTTCTATTGCAGAAACAGTGGGACGATTATCAATCTTAACTTTGTTTCTTTGTTAGACTATTTCAAGCTATCCATCTCGGTTTTGGGTCAATTTTCCTTTTAGTTTTCGTTGGTTCGTTTACTCCTCCTCAGTTCACCACCTCCTTTTCCTCCATGTTAAATCCCTTAGATTATATTTTTGTTTATAATTCATATTTGACCCGATTTCACGAAATAAAAAGACCGCTCAAAAGATAAAATGTAATATTATCAAGAAATAAACTAAAAGACATTGCAGTGTGTGAATGGCGTAACATTTTGAGCAGGTTTCGTGAACAGGCTATTGTCCTGCAGATAGAAAGCTTCCTAATGCCCCCTATCCCCGGCGTGAACTTTTTCGTCAAACATAGTACATGTTGGAAATTGTGGACAATATCGTGTTTTATTACAGTTGCCGTGATCTTCAAAGACATCACAGTTACAGTAAACACCATATTATGTGTTCAATAAGCTGTAGGACATCTGCAGAAAGACATCATATCCAATTGACATGCGGTTTATTTACGTAGTTGATATTGTTGTATTGGTAGGATATCTGCAGAAAGACTTACATATCACATTGACATGCGGGTTATTTATGTAGTTGTTATTGTTATATTGGTGGATATCTGCAGAAAGATTACATATACCAAATGACATTGCCCGGTTATGTTTATTTTTTATTTTACGTTAAGTGTTATTGTTTTATTGGTAGGATATCTGCTGAAGACTTACATATCACATTGACATGCGGGGTTATTTATGTAAGTTGTTTTTGTTTTATTGGTAGGATATCTGCAGAAAGACTTACATATCACATTGACCTGCGGTTTATTTATGTAAGGTGTTATTGTTTTATTGGTAGGATATCTTGCAGAACGACTTACATATCACATTGACATGGGTTATTCTATGTAAGTTGTTATTGTTTTATTGGTAGGATATCTGCAGAAAAGACATAATATACATATGAATGGGGTTATTTATGTAAGTTGTATTGTTCTATTGGTAGGTTATCTGCAGAAAGACATAACTATCCACCTTGACTGCTGGTTATTTACGTAAGTTGTTATTGTTTTATTGGTAGGGATATCTCGCAGAAAGACTTACTCTCATATTGACATGCGGGTGATTTATGTAAGTTGTTATTGTTCTATTGGTAGGATATCTGCAGAAATACATACATAAACATTGACTAGCGGTTATTTACTGTAAGTTGTTTATTGTTTTATTGGTAGTATATCTGCAGAAAGGACTTACATATCACATTGACAAGCGGGTTATTTATGTAAGTTGTTATTGTTTTATTGGTAGGATATCTGCAGAAAGCCTTACATATCACATTGACAGCGGAGTTATTTATGTAAGGTTGTTCTTGTTTTATTGGTCGGATATCAGCAGAAGACCTACATATCAATTGACATGCGGTTATTTATGTAAGTAGTTATGGTTTTATTAGCACGTTTTCATTAGATTTCATAGACTTTACATGGGGCTACAGAAGGGGTAAATCTTCCTTATGTTACATATGTCAGCCGGCGTATGAAGTTACTCCCTTATTCGCATCGCAGTTGTCGCTTTTGCATTGACATTGGATATATAGAATACGGTCTTGTGTTTTTTTATGTCAAGTTTATCAGCAGGATAGGAAACGGTAGGAATTCGAGCTTTACCGTTTCCCAAGTTGAGTTTTATTAACTTGGTATAAAGGCGCTAGCATGAGTATTATAGTTCTTCAGGTAGTTTTTGGCTACTTTCAGCAATTATGACGTTGTTTTCTTTGAGCCGTTCGACCAAATGAAACGGTCAGTTTCAATTTATTGTAAACCAGATAAGACGGAGGTAAATGTGGTATGTCATGTTGATTTTCCTTACAAATGTAGCACATCGGCGCCAAACAGTTGTAACAGAAAGTTGAAAAACCTTACCGCTTGTACAGTTCTGTCTGTTTGCCGTCCATACAATAACACGTTACGGAGCGACGGTATGACACAGGTGCTCATTTCCAAGCAGGGTAATAGGCATTCGTTCACATCTGTAAGGGGGCGGTTATATTATACGTTTTGCAAGGCTTTGTCTAGTTATTAGTGGTCTACTATGCGCTAAGTGGCATCCATTCTAGATTCCACAATGTATATGTTTATTCATACGAACATGACACGCCCCCCAAGTTAGAACAAACATAACCCATTGTGGAAAATATTGAACGATGTACTTAATGTCTGTTCCACCTTTTGCTGCCGGACGACATAGGCTCATTTGACATATTAATCTTAAAAAATATTTAAATTTCCTATGGGAATCCTATGAGAATTTAATATGGGAGTCAATACGTAACACTTTTCTCTTTTTTTGATCATGAAGGATCAAAAAATGGAAAAGTTTGGAAATTTACTCCGAAACCTGACGAGAGATAGAAAAATGATGTAACTAAGAAACGAGAGGTTAGGGATTTTGAAATCGGTCCACAACTAAAATGGGATTTTAAAAACAATCTGTTGCAGCCCCATGTTAAAATTCCCATAGGAAAATCGTTTTTTCGCAATAAATAAATATTTTGATGGAAATTTCATCAATAATTTTTTGGGGGAGTGACTTTTTTGTTATGATGCAAAGTACTTACTTTTACATATTTTATAGATTTAATGGTGATTAATAACCCAAAAGTTCGTCGGCAGCAAACGTGGAACAGGATGTAGGTGAATGTAGACACTACTTCCATTATAAAGGCTTGAGGCCGAAACGTGTTCTTGAGTGCTGAGTATTGCTAAAGGGGGACAGTTATAAGCATTGTGTTTTAATCTTGTCTGGTCTACAGCGTCTAATAATATGTGTTTTTATCGTACACACCATAGAATGTCAGACACGAAGCATTCACTACGTCTATTGCCTCTGATTAAATTTGCGCCAATCATGCAGGTTATGCGCTTGATTCAACTTATTTTTTAAATATATGTTTAGAACTAAACGAAAACAACGATGTATGTATAGATATAGATAGATATGAAACAGTTTATATGTGTAACACATATTTCAAGATTCTGAGTGGTAGCGCGGTAGTGGCGATGAATCCGCAAAGGATAAAAATAAATGAATCCTTAGTAAAGGGCTAAAATTAATAAAACAGTTAAATTTCTACAATTATTACATGAATCACAGTTTCAATGAAGAATAAATAACTAAAAATCTGATAAATGCTAGTTTCCTTGTTACAAATACTATAACTACTTTTAATGGGATAAGCCTAAATAATGGTGTCATCAACACTTAGAATTTTCTTATTACTAAATGTCAATGGAAAAGCTTACATTTATATGCCAGAGTCTAAATTGTAATACGAGTGTTCCAGTTATTTCAAAGTCTATTCGCAGTAGTCATTCAAGTGCTTTCTTTTATGATCGTATTCTGCCAGAGAAGTGGCGGAAAACGGGATAAAACTGCAGAACACGACAGAATTCGGTTTTCCACTGCGGGGTAGACACGGGATTCTACAGAATTTGCTATATCTGGCGCAAAAATTACTTAATTCCAATGAACCCATTTCTATTTTCACATGAATTATGTAGAAAATAATTAAGAAGGAAAGTAACCTTTGGCGAAAAATATTGAGACGCAAGTGTAATATTATTTGCTTTGAAGTCGCGTGACAGCTGTCAAAATATTGATAGCGTTAGCAGATCGGGGGTTACCGGAAACGAACCTTCAACTAAGAACGAGGCTGCCAGAAAATCCAACATTTGACATGTGAAATGTATGTGAATAAAACCCGCTATCACGCACTAACTGGTGGTCTCAGGAGTGTTGCGATCGGCGTGGCAACACGTATTAACTATGTGATGATTATGGATTACCATAGGTGGGTGACAGTTCATTAATTGCTGAATAAAACTCTGTAATTAAACTAACTTTGTAAAGCACCCCACCACTATGATAACGGTGCAGGGCTGAAGAAGGATTTTATACCTAAATTACTGTGGTATAACAATATGTCTTACAAACCAAACATTAACGCGGAGCCGGTAAAGGCAGAGCTTATTTAAGTGATTATGTAATTTGCAATGACTAGATATAGATTAAAAATACCTTTTCTTCTAACAGTTGAGTTGGATTACGGCTTGTTCTCTTAATAGGCAAGCTGATTTCGAGGACTAAGAGGATACCGTGCAATTTAAGTAACTGCATTTCATTCAAAGCATAGTAGTACAAACTCAACTTGTATCTTATGGGAACATTTATTGTGTTCCGTTGTTTAACACAAATGGTAAATATATAACCGAACTGTGAAGATCGTTTCATAGTTAATTTGAACAATATTTTATAAAAGTTGGCCAATACTAATTGAAATACAGATTGGGTGGTAGGTGGGTCAATCGAATGTGGTGGTTAGTTGCAGTAGGGAAAAAACGCATGAAGTTCGTCTCAATGCTCTCGATTTGGCTTCCAACTTCATATGCAATGTTGTGGATGGGAACCCATATCTGTTGTTTGTGCATTTGTATCCGACGACACCAATATGTGATATATTTAGAAACGTATGTGATACAGAGCGATATTACCACTATTTCAAGTGCCATTCCATAATTTACAGTACGATATATTCAGAGACTCTTTTGCAATTCCTGTATGGGTAAAAGTATCGAATTCTGTGATGCTGTGTATTGCGCACATGTGATATATGTTCTTTGCTTGTCTTGTGATGCGTCTTTTGCACGTAACGTCTCAAATTTGGGGGTAAATATAATGTTAATTTCTATGTTTCTTAAAATTCGCGATGGTAAGTTCAGTTGTTGTAAGTTGGTAGTATTCGCCATTTCGAAATAACTATTACTTTGTTTTAACGGTATTGAACCTGAATTTCGTTGTAATTACTTTGTCATATGTGCACTGTTCGTATTGGCACATCGCCACCGTTTTTGGGGTTGTTTCAATTTTATATATATCGCCACTGTCTTTCGGGACACATAAATTAATCTAGTTTAAACAACACATGTTATTTTACAGCTATAACACTATGATTTAACAAAATATACGTCATGTTTCAAAGATAGATTAAGTTGTGATTAAGATGGACTGCTCTGTTAGATATTTGGCTTGATGTTTTTTACAGGTAGCATATCGGCACCAGCAACGGATTTACAAATAGGACATGAATTTGTGTGTGATGTTTCAAAGATATATTAAGTTGATGATGACGTTGACTATTAAGTGACTGCTCTGTTAGATATTTGGCTCGGTTTTTACAGGTAGCATTCGGCACCGACGCTGATTGACAAATAGACGTGATGTTTCAAGATATGTTAATTCCATGATGCGTTGACTATTAAGTTGATGCTCTGTTAGATATTTGGCTTTGTGTTTTTACAGGTCGCATTACGGCACCAGCACGCTGATTTACAAATAGACGTGATGTTTCAAAGATATATTAAGTTGCTGATGAAGTTGACTATTCAAGTTGACTGCTCTGTTAGATATTTTGCTTGTGTTTTTACAGGTCGCAAATCGGCCACCAGCACGCTGATTTACAAATAGACGTGATGTTTCAAAGATATATTAAATTGCTGATGAAGTTGACTATTAAGTTGACTGCTCTGTTAGATATTTGGCTTGTGTTTTTACAGGTCGCATATCGGCCATCTGTTGTATTCCAGAAACTGCTATTACCTCATAGAACCAGCACGCAGACAAAGACAAGATACCGACTGAATATCAAACTGAGCGGATCATGATTAGATCCCCTGACTAGCATATAATACCGTTGGTAATAATGAGGGTAAAGTACAAGAAACATACCAGTTCCACCATGTTCACAGTGTTCACCGGTCCAACCCTGCAGACATAGGCAATAGTACGAGCCCTGGGTATTGACACAAGTCCCGCCGTTCAGGCAAAGTTCCAAGAATATGCACTCGTTGACATCTGAAGGTAAAACAATATAATACAACATGAACAATATGAGCAATATGGTTGATTGATTGATTGATTGATTGATTGATTGATTGACTGACTGACTGACTGACCGGTCGGTCGGTCGGTCGGTCGGTCGGTCGGTCGGTCGGTCGGTCGGTCGGTCGGTCGGTCGGTCGGTCGGTCGGTCGGTCGGTCGGTCGGTCGGTCGGTCGGTCGGTCGGTACTTATTATCTGATATAGTTCTTAAACGTATCTACCATGTAAAAATACTTTGTTTTCTTAAATTACTTTTTATATCGGATCTACCAAGCACACAGAAAAATAATAATGTGCGTATGATGTCACACATGTAAATAAAATCGCATTTCACAACAAATAACACACTTTTTAAACGTAAACTTGTTATTTGTTTGTATATTACATTGAAAAATAGCGTAAATTGGACACAGTACGCTGTGGCTCTTTGTAAAAAAGGTTCAAGTATAAGTTATTCTCGCTACATGTTCAAGACTGAACGAACATGTAGCTTAGTGACATTGGTACAATTTCGTCTGATGAAATTCTCCACATCTGGATCCATTGTATTAATAGAGCTCATAAAACCCAGGCACTTCGCCTGGAAGCCCGGTTTTCAACATAATTTCCAGACATGCCCTTACTTGTTAACTGTTATAAAATTGCACAATATATTTAATAAATACAGATGCAGGATAGTGCACCATAGTAAAAAAAAAATCCGGCGGGGGTGCATGCCCCCGGACACCACACCCCCACTCCTCCAGCTTAGCGTACTCGCTCACTTTGCGAGCGGAGCTCCATTGTAGTTGAGAACTGTAACTCTTGTAATCTTTTCCCGTACCGTCCGTAGCCAGCTTCGGACCATACTTTCTGTAATAACTCAGCAACTACGAAAGCCATTTATATGCGCTGAAGTGAAGAACACCGTAATAGTGATAGCCCTGGCCCTGGCCAAAATACCCGTATACTGGTTGACATACTTTGTTTATTTGAGTAACTGACACTTATAGCTTAAAGGTACATGCCACTCAGTGGGTTATAATATACAGAGACGGATAGTTTTGCTTATTCTGTAGATGTGACATTTTCTGGTAAAAGAAACATTCATTCACCATTACACCCACATATTGATTGGCAGTATTATACATTTTATAACAGACGTAAATTTACACACTGATATCAGGGGCGATAACCGTGTTTCCTCAAAATGTTAACTGACATTACCATTTATTCTCCATCTTTATTTTTTTGATGAGCAATGATCGTACTGTATAATCTGTGAAAATATAAATGTTTCAGGTAACGAATTCAATAAGTACAAATAATTAAAAACTATCATGTCTCATTTGCATATTAAAATAGCCTGATACCACCGCGAGTCACTATCAGTAAAATAAAATAAATGTTACAAAATGATTATATCTGTATAGCGAGCACTTGTAATGTTTAGGACTGGTGGAATAGTGACACAAGTATACACTTATTTAATTCATATACAGAACATGTTGTGCCTACTGAGTGGGCATGTACCTTTAAACATTCTACTAGGATGAACTTGCCAAAAGGCAGCCCGCGAACAAGAAATGCCAACATTATTTCAATATAGCATTATAAACTAATATTTCAATGGTGTTATTATGTACGTTGTATCCATTATAATTACCAAAACTAATATCAGTGTTACCTATTTCAAGATGGTCGCCATGAACTTAGTTTGAAATATATTTTGGTCAGGTTAAATGCGGTTTTACTTTTCACAAAGTTCCTAGCTGATTGGATGGAATTACAATGTTTTTTCTATATATCCAACTCCTTAGGAATGCAAGATGGCCGCCATAGTCAACCATGAGAAAATGTATATGGTTGTAAATCAAAACCTTTTCTGACTCAGGAGGGCGGATAACTGGATTTCTCCACACATTGATATTTGTAAAATGAAAGGAACTTGTTACAATGCATTTAAACCAATCAGCGTAAACATGTGCGGCCCTGATATTGAGAACACACAACATTTGATGTAGGGTTTTGTATAATCTGTCCTTGGAATGTTCAGTGAGATAGCAAGGATTATGAGATCGGATCTGATTATCGAGGAGACGCCCTCTTTATTTCTCATTAGATGTTAGTGCCTTTAGTGCCAGCCATCATTACTGGGTTGTTGCTTCTTCTGATCGGAGCCGTCTTGATAATATATACTCCGGTCTTTGGATATATATGTACATATGTATATATAGCCACATATATATCCAAAGACCGGAGTATATAAACCCAGACCAAATGTTTTAGGTGAACTGATAATTGCTATCCATCGAGAAAACAGGGAAATCGCATTGAACACACGTG
Organism: Conchocele bisecta; assembly: GCA_029237695.1. Taxonomy (NCBI): domain Eukaryota; kingdom Metazoa; phylum Mollusca; class Bivalvia; order Lucinida; family Thyasiridae; genus Conchocele; species Conchocele bisecta. The sequence continues at coordinate 2,488,947 of CM055275.1, forward strand.
AATATGTTATATGATATTAAGCAACGAAGCCACATCTTCCTTTGTCAAACGAAATTGTCATCACCTGGAACAAAGATGAACATTTACTATGTTCCGGCAGCATATATAATATGAAATTATCATATAGATATGTTTATTCAGATAAAGATTAACGCTTTAAGCCATATGGCCCCTGAAGCAATACACATGTAACAACATACAATTATGGATGACAAAGACAACAGCTGGTGCATAAACCGTAACTTTAAGAATGCAGCTACTATGTATTGTATTTGATGCAGCTCTGCCACCGTCGACCATTGGCCATAGCACATGGAGAATATCCTGCGGTGGAATAGCATGCCCAATAAGCACATACAAAATGTTTTGGTTAATTTATGAAAAACATTAAGTTATGGCGTTGCAGTATTAGTCTATAGAGTAGTGCATTACACATGTACTACACAACTGAACACGTAAGATATCATGCAATAATGTCAAGTTAATATTTGCAAATATATATGCATGCTGTATTTCTTTATGTATGTATTGGGAGAAGGTGACCTCAGTTATGTATATATAAATGTTCATTTCTGATTTGAAACGCTTGGTATATGTATTGGCCCAACTGTCTTACAGTTTGTGAATGTTCCGATTTAATCAGCTCTATGAATTTAACCATACTTGGCCTGTTCCAATAATACCGGTTTATATATGTGTTCCTGAGATCCATATACATTGTGCCTTCTAAAATAAAATGGTATTCGTCTTCCAAATGTCCACACAATGTACATTTCCGGTTTTCAATTGGAGTTCTGTTCCATCTGCCTGATTCTACTTCTAGACGATGGGACGAAACGTTTAGTCTAGCAAATGCGTACCTAAATTTCGTGAGTGTGATGTCCTTTAAGTAATATTGCATTTTGAAGTCGCATACATGTCTATAAAATAATGCTCTGCTAGATCCGTTAATTCTGGCTTGCCAATCCTGCATAAAGTTATCGGTCAATCTTTGTTTGAAAACTATCAGAAACTCTTCAATATTTCCGACCCCTTGATTCAATCAAACATCAAGAAGTCCGTGGGTCGATAGCACTTTTTTGACTAGTGACGCCCAGTTTGTTTTACTTGGTGTGCTTTGCATGTCTGCTAACATCATGTTGTATATATGTTTCATGTATTTGTGATCATCTGACGCAGATAGTTTGAACCAGAATTTAATTATATTTAGATAGCGTCGATGAACAAGTGGGGTACGACCAAGTTCTCCATAGATAAAATCATTTTGCGTATTTCTCTTAACACCTAGTAAACTTTTGCAAAACTGCAAATTAACTTTTTCTATTTGATTTCCCTGCACAAATCCCCATATTTCAGCACTGTAGTTAAGAATCGGTTGTATTAATTTATCAAATAATTGTAATCTATGTGTGGGTGTTATGTCTGTAAATTTATACAGGTATTTGTTAAGCTTGAAAATAGCTTGTTGTGCTTGACCCGATAGTAAAGATTGTGTTTCCATGAAAGAACCACCCGTTGTAAAGACTATGCCTAGATATGTGAATTTACTTACTATTTCGATAATAGAATTGCCATAATAGAATTCTATTTTTCTTGGCAATCTACCTCCTTTTCGAAATACAAGTATTTTTGTTTTTCCCGTATTGACAGTTAATTTCCATTTCTCACAATATTCTGAAAGTAGATTAAGTCCTGTTTGCATCCCATGTTCCGATTCTGAGAAAATAACAATGTCATCAGCATATAGTAAAATAAATAATTTTATCAATCCGATATCAATTCCTTCAATACCCATATATCAGAGAATCATAAATATAGTTAAAATATGTGATTTCAACATAATAATGTTCGCTGTAATTGTTCCATTTTGACGGGGAATTGACTGTGATATGAAACAGTTTCATATAGTTTGACACACAGTGTACAATACGGTAGGGAACATCAGAAAAACAATAATGTTTACATGTATCAAAGCACATGGATGCTGTCATGAGACACACGTAAACCTTATACCATGCAGTTGTGCTTATGGAAGCATTGTGACATTCATTATTAATATACCTAATATCGATCTCACTATATAAAGGTTATACCGTTGCAGTAGCTAGTTTATTGATTTACATATTGCGGAATGTCTCCCGTCAAAAATGTACTGTAGCCGGTCCATAAAGTAATATATCACGCGCGTAGGCATTGTGCAGTTGAGTATGGTGATTGTCTAATGTGCGACATTAATGCTCATTAACTTCAATCACAATTTTTTATTAAATAATTAACAGCAGGAATCATTTGATGCATTCAGTATGCAAAAAATGTTAACAAACCAAAAGTACAATTTGTCCAGTACAGTGCTTTTCATGTTTGTCGGCGTGTTCGGTATAATAAAACAAATGTTACATCCAAGAATGGGTGATACATGTAGTGGATATTGTTAACCCTCGGAAAATAATGCCACCATATATTTCCACCCTTGCTGGGATGTATATACTATCCTGTCATTGCCTGTGTATATTACTTAGTTTTAAAAGTCTGATACCAGTGACTTGTGGCAAACTATTATGCAAATGACGGCTGCAGTCACATATGATGTAATATGTGTGTGTAATTTATCATCACATTTACAGAAGAAACCAATAATAGTGTCATTCAGGAAATTATTACATTACGTATAGTTTTTGTAGTTTTTGACATCTGGATCAATTTCGGCCATGATATGATATCAACGGCGACAATAGCAGACAGGAATACATTTCATTGAAAGGACGGATCACGGACGTACATTTCAGTATAACAATAACAACTTCTTAACTTCATGAAGCCTCGCAAGTTCAGCTGGGAACTTCTTTTTGCTGCAAGGACAGCATTAAATATTACTGCCACACTTTCTACAGAGGCTAGATCACCTCAAATATAGGGATGACACATTTCTTTAATCTTACGGGAGTTGCCAAGCACCTCAGTCTTGCACACACATTTCTACAATTCTGCTTCATATGACACCGTATCACAATCTAGTTGTTCACATTCTTACAAACAAAAGATAGCATCGACCACCAAGAGTACAAGAGATACAACATAGTGGAATATATGATCGTTGCCCCTCTCTTCTTAGTCGAATACACCCTTTAGCTGAACCTCTCGGAGATTGCCTCGTGCATGTGATAAGTATTTTAACCCAAATGGAACATTACCATAATGCCATGAATGTCTGAAAATGTAAGTAACGTAGGCATCACCCTGTTGGAAGATGTAGTCATATCAAAATACTTCAATGGCGGACTGGGATGTATTGACCGGGAAACATGAACTACTTTGAAGATTGAGAACAGTCAAATATTATCTTATAGGGGAGGGTCTATACGTACATGTAGAAATCCAGCACACAGCCGAGGCACAGTATAGCAAAGTTCTATCAAAGCATGAGAAACGCCCCATATAGACACTGTAGTGTACTTGCTGATATATTATTGAGGGTAATTCAAGTGCCCGGTGACAGAAATGAGAATTTTGCTATTGTTTGCAGGCAGTTTTGAGAGCAGGAGCAGTATCAATGTTGGTGGAAAAACTGGTAAAGGATATATCTCAAATGTACGAGACATTCGTACCTTGCTTTTCAGCATATTAGTCATTTTCATCTCAGCACCACGTAAGGTGCATGAAAATGACACAGACCATGACATACAAGAATGAAAAAAAGTAATATATCAATCAAATAGTCGTGTATTGTTAAATTACGATCTTCAAACGAAACTCTTATCACATCACTAAATCTGTTCAGTTATAATCGATAGCGAATTACATTTTGTTATTATGGACAACTATTTCATTGTGCTTCTGGTGACTAATTCTTTAGACAGAGATAAAACAGCTGTCAATTAAATAGACAACACTTACATTGCGAATTACACAACTATATATATTTAGTAATTTCCAATAACCTCCGAAGGGTAGCACATTGAATAGACATTGTATTAAAGTCACTCTTTTTATTACATTTTCGACCAGATGGTTTTTATCAAAATAGTGTGAAACCGTATTGACAGTCCTATGCGACGTCCATATTGTAGCCATAAGCCGGTTTAAAGACCATGGGGTCGAAAAGTTAATAAAAACATAACATTTTATATTGCTCTTTGTGAAATAAATTCAGATTAATTTTCGGGCAAACAAGTTTACTTCGATACATACAATCGGTGCTCATCATTAATTTGTGGTGACCTGCACATCTAATAACCTCAAAGCATCCTCCAATCACTTGGGGATCAGTGAAATTACAGTGGTGAACTCAATCAACATTGTAAAACTAGATGGCCAGGTTTCGAGTGAAATGTCGAAGCGGTTTGAGAGATATAGTGCTCTTTAACCTAAATGCAAAACAGACTAAGTAAAGGTAAATTTCAACAATGTAATTGGACCTTACATTTGACATTCATAGAATGAAATTATGGATCATGCTAAACACACATGTGATGTTTCGAGTGAATTGGCGAAGCGGTTTCAGAGGTATCAAAACTAGATGGCCGCAGTCCGCATGTCGCGCATGCCGATGCATTTGATTGTACTAAACGATTTTTGATAGTATACGAATGTGCCGACTATATAGAGCTGTCCTCAAGAAAAAACAAATAAAGTAATTTGACTTTGCCATTGGGCACAGGGAGCGCATGGGTTGGGCATAGAATGAAAATATGGATGATGAAAAAGACACATGTGACATTTCGAGTGAATTGGCTAAGCAGTTTCAGAGATATAGTGTTGTCAAAAACTTTAACCTAAATCCCAAAACAAAAACTGCATTGTAAATGTCAAAGTAATTTGACCTTGACATTGGGCACAGCGGCCGCCCGGGTGGGGCTTAGAATGACACTATGTCGAGGCTTTGCTAGTACACCGAAAAATATCACCAAAAACCTGAACCAAAACTTTAACCTGGACGCACGTGCGTACGGACGGGAGTATGTACGTCAGTATGACGACTATATCGCGCTGTCGCGACAAATACTTGATATCCAGGTTCGACCATGCGAACATTTCACGCTGTGTCGGGTAGTGGAAATACATCAAACTTGCATTGGAACACCATTACGCACTTTAAAATCATTTGTACTATCATGATGCTATATTGAAATAATATGGACATTTTCTGTAGCCGATTAGCATTTGGCGGCCGTTGTTCAAAATGGCCGCCAGAACATCGTGTTGAGATTATAAAGTTCTACCTAGTAGACTTTTTAAGGCATAACTATATATTAAATCAACATTCACTTTTTCTCAAATAGAAAATGTATACTGGTCCTTATGACAGGCTCAGAATTAATTAGAATATATTACCGTTTTATATATAGAAGGTAATGTACAAGAAGCATACCAATGTGGCAGTGTATACCAGTCCACCCCTGTGGACACCGGCAATAGTACGAGCCCATGGTATTGGCGCAAGTCCCGCCGTTCCGGCAAGTGTTGCTGTCTATGCACTCGTCGATATCTGGAGGTAGAACAATGTGACACAAGCATGTACAATACACGTGACATGGCGTAAACATTGGTGCGACTGGTTGCGACCACATTGTCACACCAATAAATATTACTGATGCGAATCGGTGTGAAGTGAGCAGTGAGCAGTAAGTAGCAGTAAACAGCAGTGGGCACAGTGAGACAGTTAGCAGTTATATGCGCCAGGCAATAATGTAAACTAAGTACGTGCATAAACTCTTTAGACCGGACAATGTATATTTGCGTAACCTCTCTAAACCAGACACCAATGCAAGCTAGCTATGTGTGCGGAATCTCTCTAGACCGGTATGTATATGTGCGTAACCTCTCTAAACCGGACACACCACTGTAAACTAGATGTATGTGCGGAACGCCTCTAAACCGGACAGCACTGTGCGGAACCTCTCTAGACCGAACACCAATGCAAGTTAGGTATATGTGCGCAACCTCTCCAAACCGGACACCACTGCACGCTAGGTATGTGTGCGGAACCTCTCTAGACGCAACACTACTGCAAGCTAGGTATGTGTGTGGAACCTATCTAGACCGGACACCACTGTAAATAACGTGTATGTGCGGAACCTCTCTGAACGGGATATCACCTCTGTAGACCGGACACCAATGCAAGCTTTAAAACGGACACCACTATAAACTAGGTATATGTGCGGAACCTCTCTTAGACCGGAAACCACTATAAACTACGTGTATGTGCGTAACCTCTCTAAACCGGACACCAAAGTC
>CM055275.1:2495680-2514800 GCA_029237695.1 Conchocele bisecta
CCGGACACCAAAGTCAACTAGGTATGTGTGCGGGACCTCTATAGACCGACACCACTGTAAGCTACATGCAGGTATGTGTGCGGAACCTCTCTAGACCGGTCTCAACGGCAAGCTATGTATATGTGCGGAACCTGTCTAAGCCAGACATCCTTGTAAAGTAGGTATGTGTGCGGAACCTATGTATACCGGACACCACTGTAAACTAAGTATGTATGCGGAACCTCTGTATACCGGACACCACTGTAAACTAGGTATGTGTGCGGAACCTCTGTATACCGGAGAACACTGTAAAGTAGGTATGTGTGCAGAACCTCTGTATACCAGACACCACTGTAAACTAGGTATGTATGCTGAACCTCTGTATACCGGACACCATTGTAAACTAGGTATGTGTGCGGAACCTCTCTAAATCGGACACCACTGCAAACTAAGTATGTATGCGGAACCTCTGTATACCGGACGCCACTGCAAACTAAGTATGTATGAGGAACCTCTGTATACCGGACACCACTGTAAACTAGGTATGTGTGCGGAACCTCTCTAAATCTGACACCACTGTAAACTAAGTATGTATGCGGAACCTCTGTATACCGGACACCATTGTAAACTAGATATGTGTGCGGAACCTCTCTAAATCGGACACCACTGTCAACTAAGTATGTATGCGGAACCTCTGTATACCGGACATCACTGTAAACTAGGTATGTGTGCGGAACCTCTCTAAATCGGACACCACTGTAAACTTGGTATATGTGAGGAACATCTCTAAATCGGATACGACTGTAAACTATGTACATTTGTATATATGTGCGAAGCTAGGTATGTGCACGGAACCTCTCTAAATTTGACAGCAATGTGAAAGAGGTATATGTGGTGAACCTCTCTAAACCGGACACCACTGTAAACTAGGTATGTGTGCAGAACCTGTCTAAATCGGACACCACTGTAAACTATGCATATGTGCTGAACCTCTCTAAATCGGTAACCACTGTAAACTATGCATATGTGCGGAACCTCTCTAAATCGGACACCATTGTAAACTAGGTATATGTGCGGAACCCCTCTAAACCGAAACCTGTGTATAGAGGTATATTTGCGGAACCTCTATAAACCGGACAACCGGACACAGTATGACGAATCTTACTTATATTTCGAATAAGTAGGTCAGTGCCAGGGTGAATGACAAAGGGGGGTTAGGTATCAATGAAAGCTGTTCGAGGCTTCAGTCTCCAGTCTAACTCGTTTGTATACCCCTACCCACGCCATAATAGCAGCAAATAGTGACGTTGGTTGCATCTGGGGTGGCCGTTAATCTCAGGTGTGAGCACTAGCCGGAAGCGAGATGTGCTGGAACGCATACAGGAGTACTCGGCCTACATCGTACACCCGGTGGCCGCGCTGTTCCAGGCTTCTGTTTCCAGCCTAACTCGTTTCAATACCAGCAAGCTGAAATAACAGTAGCAGTGAGGTTCGCTGTGTCCGGGCTGGCCGCTAAGCACAGTTGAGAGCACTAGCCGGCATGGAGACATGCTGGAACGATTACGGGGGGACTAGGCCCACATCATATACTAGGTGACCGTGCTGTTCCAGGCTTCAGTCTCCAGTCTAACTCGTTTGAATACCCCCACCCACGCCATAATAGCAGCAAATAGTGACGTTCGTTGCATCTGGTGTGGCCGTTGATCACAGGTGTGAGCACTAGCCGGAAGCGAGATGTGCTGGAACGCATACAGGGGCACTCGGCCTACATCGTACCAGGCTTCTTTGCTCCATCGTACAGCCACGCCATAATAGCAAATAGTGCTCGTTTGAATACCCGTTTGACGACAAGACCATAGAATTGTTTCTGCCTATGAGCATAAGTAATAATGTTAATTGTAATATTATTTGAGCGAGGCCATTTTGTTTTGCTTTGCATTACAAGTTTTTATACTTCTTAATTTCAAAAGTTATCCTTTTGAACAATATAGCCGTGTGGGTATTGCGAAAGTCTGTGACCGGTGCGTTCGTGGGTTCGAATTCAGCGAACATATTGTTTTCTTTTGTTTAGTTGTTTTTTCACATTTCTTGTGTCACTTACACGTAATACTGAATAAACTGAGTAAGTTTCTCCTTTCATCAGCATTCAATGCAGAAAATGGTGAAATCGTCTAAAATTGTGTACACTGTAAGAGGCGGATGTGGCCGCTGCACTGCAAGTACCGGTCAAGAACCATTGCATGTGTACACTGTAAGAGGCGGATGTGGCCGCTGCGCTGCAAGTACCGGTCAAGAACCATTGCATGTGTACACTGTAAGAGGCGGATGTGGCCGCTGCACTGCAAGTACCGGTCAAGAACCATTGCATGTGTACACTGTAAGAGGCGGATGTGGCCGCTGCACTGCAAGTACCGGTCAAGAACCATTGCATGTGTACACTGTAAGAGGCGGATGTGGCCGCTGTACTGCAAGTACCGGTCAAGAACCATTGCATGTGTACACTGTAAGAGGCGGATGTGGCCGCTGTACTGCAAGTACCGATCAAGAACCATTTGCATGTGTACACTGTAAAGGCGATGTGGCCGCTGCACTGCAAGTACCGGTCAAGAACCATTGCATGTGTACACTGTAAGAGGCGGATGTGGCCGCTGTACTGCAAGTACCGGTCAAGAACCATTGCATGTACATTCGCTGGAGATAATACGAATTAAACATTTTCTTATAATACATGATTCTGTGGGCCTTCGAAGCGTGACTAAATTTATATTTGAACCGTTGTACAATGTTCGCTATTGTGGAGAACATTTCTCAAGTACTTAGTTAGAACAGTCAATACCTATATCCGGCATTATACGGTTATATTGCTGCATCCATATTGTATTGTTCACTGCCCACTACTGCTTACTGCTAATGGTGTCCGGTCTAGAGAGGTGCCGCATACATACCTAGCTTTCAGTGATGATCGGTTTAGAGAGGTTCAGCACATATACATAGCTTGCAGTGGTGTCCGGTTTAGAGAGGTTCCACACATATACCTCGCTTGTAGTGGTGTCCGGTTTAGAGAGGTTCCGCACATATACCTCGCTTGCAGTGGTGTCCGGTCTAGAGAGGTTCAGCACACATACCGACTTTACAGTGCTGTCCGGTCTAGAGAGGTTCCGCACACATACCTAGTTTGCAGGTGTGCCCGGTCTAGAGAGGTTCCGCACACATACCTAGTTTGCAGGTGTGTCCGGTCTAGAGAGGTTCCGTACACACATATACCTAGTTTTCAGTGGTGTCCGATCAAGAGAGGTCCAGCACACTTACCTAGTTTGCCGTGTTGTCCGGTTTAGACAGGTTCCGCACGCATACCTCGTTTGCAGTGGTGTCCGATCAAGACAGGTTCCGCACACATACCTTGTTTACAGTGCTGTCCGGTCTACAGAGGTTCCGCTCACATACCTAGATTGCGGTGGTGTCCGGTCTATAGAGATTACGCACACATACCGCGTTTACAGTGGTGTTCCGTCTAGAGATGTTCCGCACACATACATGTACCTAGCTTGCAGTGCTGACCAGTTCAGAGAGGTTCCGCACACATACCTAGTTTACAGTGGTGTACGGTTTAGAGAGGTGTCCGGCTTGTAGTGGTATCCGGTTTAGACAGGTTCCGCACATATACCTCGCTAGTAGTGGTGTCCGGTTTGGTTTAGACAAGTTCCCGCACATATACCTCGCTTGTGGTAGTGTCCGGTCTAGAGAGATTCAGCACACATACCGACTTTACAGTGATGTCCGGTCTAGGGAGGTTCCGCACACACACCTATTTTGCAGGTGTGTCCGGGCTAGATAGGTTCCGCACCTAATTTGCAGGTGTGTCCGGTCTAGATAGTTCCGCACACACACACATACCTAGTTTGCAGTGGTGTCCGGTCAAGAGAGGTCCAGCACACTTACCTAGTTTGCCGTGCTGTCCGGTTTAGACAGGTTCCGCACACATACCTAGTCTACAGTGGTGTACGGTTTAGAGAGGTTCTCCACGCATTCCTAGCTTACAATAGTGCCCGGTTTATATAGATTCCGCACACATACCTAGCGTGCAGTGGTGTCCGCTCTAGAGAGGTTTCGCACACATACCTAGTGTAAAGTGATGTTCGGCTTAGTGGGGTTCCTACATACACATAGTTTACAGTGGTGTCCGGTTTAGAGAGGTTACGCAAATATACATTGTCCAGTCTAAAGAGTTTACGCACGTACTTAGTTTACATTATTGCCAGACGCATATAACTGCTCACTGCCGTTTACTGCTAGCAGTGAGACACACCCACTGCTCACTGCCGCTTACTGCTTACTAGTGAGATATATCTCATTGCTACTTACTGCTCACTGCTCACTTCACACCGATCTGATGCGACACCCCTCACCAATAATGACCTTGGGAAAAAACGACATGTCGCACCAATATGTACGATTTTGTCGCATCGGTCCAGTAGTTTGTCATGTTAACTTTTACAATACATTACATACAAAAACGGTAGTGCAGTTCATAAGCTACGTCCGCAAAATATCCTATATTGGCAATCTGTGGGGTATACTAAAATATCCATACCGTTAAAGAAAGACGTTCTGTGGAAGGAAACATATTTTATAAAAAAAAACTTGACCCATGCTAAGATCGTAACTTGTAATATACGTACATACATACGTACGTACGTACGGACGGACGGACGGACGGACAGTAGCGGTATATGTTTTTTATTTATTTGATCATGTATACATCTGTTCCATACACATATGTCGCACCAATAAAAGATCGGTAGCTACGCCCATGCGTGATTCTTTGGTCGGTGGTTGGTCGGTTGACTGACACAATTGATTAATTGATTTGATTGTGTTTGCATATTCGTTCAGTATCTGGTCAATACACACGGTGGGCAGAGTACGTAACGGACAACTACGATTTGGATGGGTGCCCTAAATTGGATAAGAAATATCCGTCACTTCGGACTATACTTTATTTCATATATGTGGCTGTGACTGGGGAAATGGGGCTTGAGAGTTTTGCGACCAGTGTAGATCCAGATCAGCCATCATGCTTCTAACAAGAAACATATATATAATGTTCTCATGCTACATGAGTGTGCTATTTGATCAGGAGCTACACTGGTCATAAATCCCTACGTCCCATTTCTCCATTCGCAGCCACATATCAAATACTACAAAAGCGCTATCGATGCGATTAAAGCGCACATACATCGGAAAAGTGAATAGCAACACCTGTTGATGTCACCGTCACCGTAGATTTAGATGTGTATGCGTTAATCATGTTGATACGATAAAACCTACATTTTTCCGTAAAATGGGTGTACTCGGATCAAAATAGGCCAGGTAATCGGTAGAATACGCAGTTTATAGATTCCAATAGAGAGCCACGAACAGTGCAATACCCTCATAGAGCTGCGTTAATATGCATCACTATTGCACATTCGCCATACCATCTGGAACACCCAGAATGTAACGCTAAATATAGGAAGATGAGGTACACTTCGGTTTCAGTTCGTGGGATGTGGTGCACTCGACATTCGTATATGCTGGATGTTATGGCATTTAACGACTGAATATATATAATATGACCTTCTGTTTCAAATTTAGAAGAATCATACATGTAACTGAATATGTATATAAAGTATATCTGACCCTGTTCTTCTTCGAGTATATTATACAGAGCATTGAGCTGCCATCTTTGCCATTTTACTTTGTACATGCTATCGTTTCACCACTTTGACACGTACAACCAATAATCTGGCAGCAAATCTAATAATATTTGCTACAATACGTCCCAGATATATAGGACGACAACGTCCTATACTATTATTTCAGCAGTCTACACAAAACGCTAGCATTCTGAGCTTTTTTACCATTACTCACAAAATATGCAACGGACACTTTTTCAATGTGTAAAATGTTAAACTGATGCACTGGTTATTATTAGAAATACATCTGACACAAGTAAAAGCCGTATTTACTCGCATAGAAGGCAAGTAGACAGTAGTGACAATACATTTTCTATTTGAGAAGTTACCTCCCTTATCGCATCGCAGTTGTCCGCTTATGCATTGACGTTGGATATATAGGATACGAGTCTGGTGTCTTTTGATATCAAGTTTATCAGACAAGGATAGGAAACGCGTAGGAATTCCGAGTCTTTACCGTTTCCAAGTTGAGTCTTATAAACTCGGTATCAAAAGGCACTAGCATGGTATTATAGTTATCAGGTAACGTTTTTGGCTACATTATCAGCAATTATGACGTTGTTTTCTTTGAAAAGAGCGCATACTTGTTTCCGTGACGTCATTCCACGGGCGTAATTGTGTAACGTGACGTGACGCCGTTCGACCAATGAAACGTCAGTTTTCAATTTATGGTAAACCAGATAAGTACGGAGGTAATATGTGGCTATGTCATGTCTGATACCTTACAAATGTAGCACAATCGGCGCCAAACAGTTGTAACAGAACATTAGAAAACCTTACCGCTTGTACAGTTCTGTCCTGTTCTGCCGTCCATACAATAACACGTGTACGAGCCGACGGTATTGACACAGGTGGCGCCATTCATGCACGGGTACATCATGCATTCGTTCACATCTGTAAGGGGACGGTTATATTATTGCGTTTTACAAGGTCGTTGTCTAGTAATTAGTGTCTACTATACGCTAAGTGGCATCCATTCTAGATTCTACAATGTTTATGTTTATTCATATGACGTTATGAACAAACATAACCATTGTGAAATTTAGAACGGATGTACTTACTGTCTTTTCCACGCTTTGCTGCCGACGAACATTTGGCTATTGAACATATTAAATCTAAAAGATATTTATATTTCCTATGGGAATTCCTATGAGAATTTAACATAGGAGTCAATATGTAAAACTTTTCGTTTTTTTATCCTAAAGGATTTAAAAATGAAAAAGTTTGGAAACTGACTCCGAAACCTGGCGATATAGCTTAAGAAAACAAGAGTTAGATTTTGAAAATCGGTCCACAAATAAAAATAAATATTTAAAAAAAATCCATTTTCAACCCCCATTTTAAATTCCCATAGAAAAATATTTTTTTCGCAAGAAAATCAATATTTGATGGAATTTCGTCAAATAATTGTTTTGGGGGAGGGTGATTTTTTTGTTATTGATGAAAAAGTACTTGCTTTTAAATATTTTTTATATTTAATGTGATTAATAGCCAAAAGTTCGTCGGCAGCAAAACGTGGAACAGACAGTAGTGTATAGTAGACACTAATTCCTTGATAAAGGCTTGAGCCGAAACGTTGTTGGAAGAATGGGTTCTTGTGTGCTGAAGTATTGCAAGGAGACAGTTATAACATAGTTGTGTTTTACTCTTGTCCTGGTCCTACAGTCTACATAATATGTGTTTTTTATCGTACACGCCATGGAATTGTCAGACACACGCATTCACTATGTCTACTTGCCGTTTTACATAAATTCGCGCAATTCATGGCCAGGTTTTGCGCTTGATTCACTTTTTGTATCAGACGACACTAATATGTGATACATTTAGAAAAGAAAGTGATACAGAGCGAATATCTACCGCAATCTCCAAGTGCCATTGAATCATTTACAGTACGATATATTCAGAGGAATGTTTTGCAATCTTGATGGTCAAAATATCCGAAATTCTATTGATATCTGTGTATTGCCACATGTGATAGATGTGATACATTGCCACATGTGATAGATGTTATTGCGTGTGATGCTAATGCGCCTTTTGCACGTGTCCGTCTCAATTTTGGGGTAAATAGAAGTCTAATTTCTATGTTTCTTAATTTCGTGACTGGTAAGTCCAGTTGTCGTACAATCGTAGTATTCCGCCATTTAGAAAAAACTGTTACCTTTGTTTTATCCGTATTGACATGAATTCCCGTTGTAATACTTTGTCATATGTGCACTGCTCGTATTTGCACACCTAACGTTTTTTAGGTTGTGTCATTTATTATATACATCGCCTCTGTCTTTCGGGACCCCATTAAATTAACTCCTAGTTTAAACAACATATTTTATTTTACAGTATAACACTATGATTTACAAATATACGTGATGTTTCAAAGATATATTAAGTTGCTGATGAAGTTGACTATTAAGTTGACTGCTCTGTTAGATATTTGGCTTGTGTTTTTACAGGTAGCATATCGGCCACCAGCACGCTGATTTACAAATAGACGTGATGTTTCAAAGATATATTAAGTTGCTGATGAAGTTGACTATTAAGTTGACTGCTCCGTTAGATATTTGGCTTGTGTTTTTACAGGTCGCATATCGGCCATCTGTTGTGTTCCAGAAACCTGCTATTACCTCATCAGACCAGCACGCTTTTACATAAAACCAGAAATACTGCCGAGATATAGAAGTTGTAAACACGGCATGCAATGTGCAGCAAATATAGTTATAAACAAAATAGACATGATAGCAGTGATCACCCAACATCGTTACACCGTTTGATGGCAAAATAAATATATTACATTAATTTGTTTTCGTAATTTTTCAACTGTTTCTGCCCCGTTTGCTATGACATCAGCGAACATTAGAAAACTTATATCTGGTATGTCATGTGTTCACTTAATAATATCGAAAGATCGTTTATAAATATAGAAAAGGCAGATGGATTGCTGACACACCCTGGTATCGTTCCAATTGGACAGGAAAATAGGATGTTAAACCGCAAGTGTATTAACGCATGCTAATCCTAACTTACCATACATTGTTTACAGCGCCCGTAAATACTACCCCCCCCCCCCCCCCCGTATTCCCTTTATTATCATGTCTAGATAAAGCTATCAAATGCTTTCATAATATGCAAATAAGCAATTAAATTGAAGGTAGCTGTATCCCCTGACTAGCATATAATATATTTTGTAATATCGAGGGTAAGGTACAAGAAACATACCAATTTCACCATATTCACAATGTTCACCAGTACACCCCTGCGGACATTGGCAATAGTAAGAGCCCTGGGTATTGACACAAGTCCCGTCGTTCAGGCAATTGTCCCCGTGTATGCACTCGTTGATATCTGAAGGTAAAACAATATAATACAACATGAACAATATGACTGATTGATTGATTTATTAATTGGTTGATTGGTTTATTCATTTATTGATCGCTTGATTGATTGATTAATTGATTAATTGATTGATTGATTGTTGATTGATTGATTGATTGATTTATTTAATTGATTGATTGATTGATTGATTGATTGATTGATTGATTGATTGATTGATTGACTGGCTGATTGTCTGACTGACATTCATTGAATTATATGGTCAGTTCCCACGATGGGTTCATCACGGTCACCTACTATTTGAATGGGTGCTCTAAATCAGATAAGAAACAAGAACAATTATAACGTGGATGGCCATGTTCTAAAAGAACGATATGTGCATGCCGATATTATTGAAGCCAACGACATGTTTACAAGTAACATGTACAGTTATAGATATCAGGGTATGAGTTCACGTGGTTTTCGAACCTGATTTTGCGACGTGACATAACGTGTGACGTAATTTTTACAGTAGATTTTCTCTGAACGTTTCCTAGCAAACGGGAGGATTCGATGATATTTAGCGCACCAAAGACGTGACATATGTATTTTATGCGTGCTGTAAATCTACAAGTTTTTTACAATAATTTTCACGAAGAATCGAACGGCTTTTTAGAGTCATTTGCCAATGTGTTTACTTCTCATCTTTGGGAAATTTGTAGAAATGTAATCTATATCTTTCACAAATCGTTGCATGTATACTGTGGGAACAAGAACGTGTGGGCATATTCGCGTTTATTTCATGTGAATCAATAAACAACAATGGCTTATGGAAACATTGTGACATTCATTATTAATATACCTAATATCGATCTCACTATATAAAGGTTATACCATTGCAGTAGCTTTACTGATTTACATGCTGCGCAATGTCTCCCTTCAAAAATGTATTGTTGCCGGTCCATAACGTAATATATCATGCGCGTAGGCATTGTGCAGTTGGGAATGGTGATTGTCTAAGGTGCGACATGAATGCTCATAAGCTTCAATCACAAATGTTTATTAAATAATGAACAGCAGGAAGCATTTGATGCATTCAGTATGGAAAAAAATGTTAAAAAACCAAAAGTACAATTTGTCCAGTACAGTGTTTTTCATGTTTGTCGGCGTGTTCGGTATAATAAAACAAATGTTACATCCAAGAATGGGTGATACATGTAGTGGATATTGTTAACCCTCGGAAAATAATGCCACCATATATTGCCACCCTTGCTCAGATGTATATAATGTCCTGGCATTGCCTGTGTATATTACTTAGTTTTCAAAGTCTAATACCAGTGACTTGTGGCTAACTATTATGCAAATGACGGATGCAGTTACATACATGTATGCTGTAGTATGTGTGTATACTATATCAACATATTTACAGAATAAACCAATAATTGTGTCATTAAGGAAATTATTACATTACACATTACGTATAGTAAAAATGGCCTGTGTGTGGCATGTATAGTTGATGTTGGTGGAGCACCCTTTACATACTTTTCAAGATATGATCAAATGTATAAGATGTTTTGCATGGCCATGGTCCATACATGAACGAGGTTTCCCCACCTTCATGCAAAACTGAATGTATATCAGCTGGAGCAAATAACAAGATATACACAGGCTCGCATGTTCACATTGACACATCTATCGGCAAAATGTGCAGTGCAATGTGTCTTTAGTGCTCATCAGAAGCAAACTCATCCGTAGCTGATTCACACAATGTGGTTGCCACGCCTCAATGAATTATGAATAACTGCTGTATCTGTATCAGTCATTGATTGTCGAATGATATGTCCATACCTCATGGACATCATCACATGAAACAGTAATGTAATTAATCCCATTCGTTTCTCCATTGGTCGTTCAAAACCGATTAATTCTGCTGAAACATTATAATGGTTGACAATTGAGTATCATATACAGTGGCTAGCAAGTTTATTTTATTTACTTGCTGATGCTTCGATCTTTTTGTAGTTTTTGACATCTGGATCAATTTCGGCCATGATATGATATAAACGGCGACAATAGCAGAAAGGAATACATTGTATTGAGGCCGGATCACGGACGTACATTCCAGTATAACAATAGCAACTACTTAACTTCAGGAAGCCTCGCAAGTTCAGCTGGGAATTTCTTTTTGCTGCAAGGTCAGCATTAAATATTACTGCCACACTTTCTACAGAGGCTAGATCACCTCAAATATAGGGATGACACATTTCTTTAATCTTACGGGAGTTGCCAAGCACCTCATTCTTGCACACACATTTCTACAATTCTGCTTCATATGACACCGTATCACAATCTAGTTGTTCACATTCTTACAAACAAAAGATAACATCGACCACAAAGAGTACAAGAGATACAACATAGTGGAATATATGGTCGTTGCCCTTCACGTCTTACTCGAACACACACTTTAGTTGAACCTCTGAGAAATTGTCTCGTGCATGTGATAAGTATTTAACCCAAATGGAACAGTAACATAATGCCATGAATGTCTGCAAATGTAAGTAACGTAGGCATCACCATTTGGAAGATGTAGTCATATCAAAATACTTCAATGGCGGACTGGGATGGATTGACCGGGAAACATGAACTACATGTACTTTGAAGGTTGAGAACAGTCACATATTATCACATATTATCTTATAGGGGAGGGTCTATACGTATTTTTTTCCATTCACGGCACTAACCTACTATTCTCTATCTTATTTCTCAACCAAAGTATATGGTGTGACCACTCATTTGAACCGGTTCATATGAGTGGTCACAACATATACTTCTGATGAGAATTCATGAGCCTTGCCGGATATGTTTTCCCATTCGCTGCACTAACCTACTATTCTCTATCTATTTTCCTTATTTCTCAACCAAAGTATATGTTGTGACCACTCATTTGAACCGTCTCGGCGAGACGGTTCAAATGAGTGGTCACAACATATACTTCTGATGAGAAATAAAAGACATTCATGGGACTTGCCGGATATTTTTTCCCATTCACGGCACTAACCTACTATTCTCTATATAGGGGAGGGTCTATAAGTGCATTTAGAAAACCAGCACACAGCCGAGGCACAGTACGAGACATTCGTACCTTGTTTTTCAGCATGTTAGTCATTTTCATCTCAGCACCACGTAAGGTGCGTGCAAATGACACAGACCATCACATACAAGAATGAAAAAAAAGTCATATATCAATCAAATAGTCGTGTATTGTTAAATTACGATCTTCAAACGAAACTCTTATCACATCACTAAATCTGTTTCAGATATAATCGATAGCGAATTACATTTTGTTATTAAGGACAACTATTTCATTGTGCTTCTGGTGGCAAATACTTTAGACAGAGATAAAACAGCTGTCAATTAAATAGACAACACTTACATTGCGAAATACACAACTATACATATTTAGTAATGTCAAATAACCTCCGAAGGAAGCACATTTAATAGACATTGTATTAAAGTTACTCTTTTTATTACATTTTCGTCCAATTGTTTTTTATCAACATAGTGTGAAACTGTATTGACAGTCCTACATGTATGCGACGTCAATATTGTAGCAATAAGCCGGTTTAAAGACCATGTGGTCGAAAGGTTAATAAAAACATAATATATTATATTATATCTTTCTGAAATAAATTCAGATTAATTTTCGGGCAAACAAGTTTACTTCGATACATACAATCGGTGGTCATCTTTGATTTTTGGTGACCTGCACCTCTAATAACCTCAAACCATCCTCCAATCACTTGGGGATCAGTGTAATTAGTGGGAAATGAAAACTCAATCAACATTGTAAAACTAGATGGCCAAGTTTCGAGTGAATTGGCGAAAAGGTTTGAGAGATATAGTGGTCTTAGACACTTTAACCTAAATTCAAAACAGACTAAGTAAAGGTAAATTTCAACAATGCAATTGGACCTTACATTTGGCGCAAGGGCCGCACGGGTTGGGCATATAATGAAATTATGGATGATGCTAAACTTCGAGTGAATTGGCGAAGCGGTTTCAAAGATATAACGTTCTTAAAAATGTAACCTAAATCCAAAACAAGATGGCCGTGACCCGCATGTCGCGCCCGCCGAGGCATTTGATAGTACTAAACGAGCTTTTGATAGTATATCCATGTGCCGACTATATCGAGCTGTCCGCAAGACAAAAACAAATAAAGTAATTTGACCTTGCCATTGGGCACTGTGAGCGCACGGGTTGGGCATAGAATGAAAATATCGATGATGATAAAAACACATGTGAAGTTTCGAGTAAATTGTTGAAGCAGTTTCAGAGATATAGTGTTGTCAAAAAATTTAACCTAAATCCAAGAAAGAATTAAGGTAACTTTCAATGTAATTTAACATTGACATTGGGCACAGAGGCCGCACGGGTGGAGCGTCGAATAAAAATATAAATCATGATAAACACCTATGTGAAGTTTCTAGTGAATTGGCGAAGACGTTTCAGAGATATAGTGTTCTTAAAAACTTTAACCTGAATGCAAAAAAAATAACTAATGTAAATTTCGAAGTAATTCGACCTTGACATTGGGCAAAGGGGCCGCACCGGTGGGACGTAGAATGAACATAATGATCATGATAAACACCCATGTGAAGTTTCTAGTGAATTGGCGAGGCGGTTTCAGAGATATAGTGTTCTTAAACACTTTAACCCAAAACTTTAACCTGGACGCACGAATGTCATTACGTACGTACGGACCTACGTACGATAATGTGCCGACAATATCGCGCTGTCCATAAGCGGGCGCGACACAAACGTTGAGGTAAATGTTCAAAGTAATTTGACCTTGGCATTGGGCGCAGTGGCTTAACGGGCTGGGCATAGAATGAAAATATGGATGATACTGAACACACATTTGAAGTTTCGAGTGAATTGGTGAAGCGTTTTCAGAGATATAGTGTTCTTAAAAACTTTAAAATGAATAAAAACAAGGTAAATTTAAAAGTAGTTTGACCTGGACATTTGACACAGCGGCCGCACGGGTGGGGCATATAATGACAATATGTAAGTACTATGCTAGTAAGCCGAAAAATATAACCAAAAACCTAAACTAGAAACATTAACCCGTACGTCCGTACACACGGACGCATGTGCGAACGAATTGGCGTATCTACGAACGTACGTACGCCAATATGCCGACTATATCGCGCTGTCCGCAAGAGGGCGCGACAAACACATGATATCGAGGTTCGACCATGCGAACATTTCACGTTGTGTCGCGTGGAGGCCATCTTCAATTTCAGTAGTGGAAATACATAACACTTACATAGGAACACCATTACACACATTAAACTCATTACACACATTACACACATTAAAATCATTTTTACAATGCTATATTGAAATAATATGGACATTTCTTGTTAGCCGATTGGCATTTCGCGGCCGTTGTTCAAAATGGCCACCAGAACTTCGTACTGAGATTATAAAGTTCCACGTAGTAGAATTGTTAAAGCATAACTATATATTAGTCAAATCAACATTTGTACAGTAGCCGAGTTCATCAACATTGCAAAGTATAGTTATCTAGCATACTTTGAGGGTGAAATTTTAAATTCAAAGATACACTTATTAATGTGTATTATACTGAATTCATTACTTTATCACAGCCATGTTGGCTGTGATAATGTAATAAATTCAGTATAATAATTCTGCATACTTTTAATCATCAAATATATGCCGTCGTTAGTTCTATATGAAATAACGCATTTCGGGGAAAATAAATGATTACTCCCTCAAAGAATACTTTGCTAGATAAGTATACTTAGACATTTTGATGAAATCCGCTACTGGTCCTTAGGACAGGCTCTGGATTAATTATAATATATAGGGGATAATGTACAAGAAGCATACCAAGTTCGCAGTGTATACTTGTCCACCCCTGTGGACACAGGCAATAGTACGCGCCATCTGTATTGACACAAGTCCCGCCGTTCCGACAAGTGTTACTGTCTATGCACTCGTCGATATCTGGAGGTAGAACAATGTGAACACAAGTATGTACAATACACGTGAAATGGCGTAAACCTTGGTGCGACTGGTTGTGACCACATTGTCGCACCAATAAATATTACTGGTGCGACACCCCTCACCAATAATGACCTTGGGAAAAAACGACATGTCACACCAATATGTACAATTTTCTCGCATCGGTCCAGTAGTTTGTCCTGTTAACTTTGACAATACATTACGTAAAAAAACGGTAGAGCAGTTCATAAGCAAGCTACATCCGCAAAAGATCCTCTATTGGAAATCGGTTAACTAAAATATCCATACCGTTAAAGACAGACATTCTGTGGAAGGAAACATATTTTATAAAAATAGTTGACCCAATGCTAAGATCGTAACTTGTAATATGCGTACGTACGTACGGATGGACTGACAGTAGCGGTATATGCGTGAATCACAGTCAGATAGAGAGTCAGGGGCATACCATTGTTTAATTTATTTGATCATGTATACATCTGTTCCATACACATATGTCGCACCAATACAAGATCGGTAGCTACGCCCATGCGTGATTCTTTGGTCGGTGGTTGGTCGGTTGACTGACACAATTGATTAATTGATTTAATAGTGTCTGTATATTCGTTCAGTATCTGTAGCCGATTTCACTAACATTGCAAAGTATACTTTTCTAGCAAAGTATCCTTTGAGGGAGAAATCATTTTGTTTCCTGAAATGCATTATTTTATATAGAATTAACGACTGCATATATTTGATGATTAAAAGTATGCAGAATTATTATACTGAATTTATTACATTAGCAATGCCAAAATGGCTGTGATAATGTAATAAATTCAGTATAATAAAAATTAATAAATTTATCATAAAAATTGAAAATGTCTCCCTCAAAGTATACTTTGCTAGATAAGTATACTTTGCAATTTTGATGAACTCGGCTACTGGTCAATACACACGGTGGGCAGAGTACGTAACGGACAACTGCAATTTGGATGGGTGCCTAAATTGGATAAGAAATATCCGTCACTTCGGACTATACTTTCTTTCATATATGTGGTTGTGACTGGGGAAATGGGGCTTGAGGGTTTCGCTACCAGTGTAGATCCAGATCAGCCGTCATGCTTCTAACAAGCAACAACATATATCGTTCTCATGCTACATGCGTGTGCTATTTGATCAGGAGCTACACTGGTCATAAATCCCTACGTCCCATTTCTCCATTAACAACTGCGAAAGCGCTATCGATGCGATTAAAGCGAACATACCCCGGAAAAGTGAATAGCAACACCTGTTGATGTCGCCGTCACCGTAGATTTAGACGTTTATTTGTTAATACGATAAAACCTACATTTTTCCATACGATGGGTGTACTCGGATCCAAAATAGGCCCGGTAATCGGTAGATTACGCAGTTTATAGACTCCAATAGGGAGCCACGAACAGTGCAAGACCCTCATAGAGTTGAGTTAACATGCATCACTACTGCACATTCGTCCTACCATCTGGAACACCCAGAATGTAACGCTAAATATAGGAAGATGAGGTACACTTCGGTTTCAGTTCGTTGGATGTGGTGCACTCGACATTCGTATATGCTGGATGTTATGGCATTTAAGAACTGATTATATATAATATGACCTTCTGTTTGAAATTTAGAAGAATCATACATGTGACTGAATATCTATATAAAGTATATATGACCCTGTTCTTCTTCGAATATATTATACAGAGCATTGAGATGCCATCTTTGGCATTATTCTTTGTACATGCTATCGGACACTTGCACCACTTGGAGCGTTTGACACGTACAACCAATAATCTCGCAGAAAATATAATAATATTTGCTGCAATACGTCCAAGATATATAGGACGACACATATTAGTTCAGCAGCCTACACAAAACGCTAGCTTTCTGAGCTTTGTTACCATCACTCACAAAATATGCAATGGACACTTTTTCAATGTGTAAAATGTCAAACTGATGCACTGGTTATTATTAGAAGTACATCTGACACAAGTAAAAGCCGTATTTACTCGCATAGCAGGCAAGTAGACAGTAGTGACAATACACTTACAAGTCACTGGAATCGATGCAGTATGTATGGTAATACTGTGTACTGTTCTTACTGTTACACAATCTTTACTGAAATCTCAAACATTTTAACAAAGGCTCAACAAACCCTTCAGATATCGGACTTTGTATATACATTTTATGAAAACAATGCGTAGCACGCTGTGGTCCAATGTATCCCTATCATGTTGCACCAAAGTTTATTCATGTTTGTCATAGTATGTGTCAAACGCAATAAGAGGTAAAATTAATCGATGGCTTGTACACACTAAGATGGCCGACTTGGCAAATCCGTGCACTGTGTGGGACATGGTAAGAAGAAAATGTTCACATATACATGTATATCACATCACATTTACGAAGCAATTATGCATGACTGAATCGTTGGATATTCAGGGGTCCCACGGGTCCTTAACTACTTTTTGCACGTGCCAGCCGATGGTCCCTACTGTTTCACGAAACCAGCCCAAAGTTTACGGCTATATAAAAGATGCAAAACCAATATATATATTAAAAATATTAAATGTTATCAAAATTTAAGAATGAGCCTTCTTTTTATTTCGTGAAATTTGGTCCAATGTTGACTTTATTTGATTTTATTATTTTTCTTTGTTTTGTTTACTCCTCCTCCAGGTCCACCACCCCCTGTTTTCCCATGTTAAATTCACTTAATCATGTTTTCGTTATAAATTCATTATTTGACCCGATTTCACGAAATAAAAAGGATGCTCAAAAGATAAAAGTTAATATTATCAAAAAAATATAAAAAATTGCAATGTGTGCATGGCCGTAACATTTTGAGCATGGTTCGTGAAACAGACTATAGTCCTGGAGATCCAAAGCACCTCCATAATGCATATACGGCGTGATCCTTTTTCGTCAAACATAGTACATGTTGGAATTGTGGACATATCGTTTGTTTTATACAGTAGCCGTGTCTTCAAAGACATACAGTTACAAGTAAACCATATATATATATGTTCAATAAGCCGTTATGCAGATGATACCAGCAAGAAATTCACGCCATAAAAGAAAATTATGCTGTCGTTACAACATATTGTAGTTTTACATGTATAACTTAATTGGCTTCTACAGACCTGTGTATAGACATAAATATGCATGTGCTACATCAACATTGGTCAATTATTTGCATATTACAGATATGTGTGCATTTTTATTGGTAGCATATCTGCAGTTACATATCACATTGACATGCGGGTTATTTATGTGAGTTGTTATTGTTTTATTAGCACGTTTTTTATTAGATTTACGTAGAATTTACATGGGGCCACAAGAAGAGTAAATCTTCCTTATGTTACATATGTTAGCCCGGGTATGAAGTTACCTCCCTTATCGCATCGCAGTTGTCCGCGTATGCATTGACACTGGATATAGAATACCAGTCTGGTGTCTTTTGATATAAAGTTGATCAGACAAGGATAGGAAACGCGTAGAAATTCCGAGGCTTTACCGTTTTCGAGCCTTATAAACTTGGTACCAAAAGGCACTAGCATGGTATTGTATTTATCAGGTAACGTTTTTGACTACATAATCAGCAAGTATGACGTTGTTTTCTTTGAAACGAGCGCATACGTGACGTCATTCCACGGGCGTAATTGGGTAACGTCACGTAACGCCGTTCGACCAATGAAACGTCAGCTTTCAATGTATGGTAAACCAGATAAGGACGGAGGTAATATGTGGCTATGTCATGTCTGATACCTTACAAATGTAGCACAATCGGCGCCAAACAGTTGTAACAGAACATTAGAAAACCTTACCGCTTGTACAGTTCTGTCCTGTTCTGCCGTCCATACAATAACACGTGTACGAGCCGACGGTATTGACACAGGTGGCGCCATTCATGCATGGGTAATTCAGGCATTCGTTCACATCTGTAAGGGGACGGTTATATTATTGCGTTTTACAAGGTATTTGTCTAGTAATTAGTGTCTACTATACGTAAGTGGCATCCATTCTAGATTCTACAATGTTTATGTTTA
>CM055275.1:2515300-2539773 GCA_029237695.1 Conchocele bisecta
CAATGTTTATGTTTATTCATATGACGTTACGAACAAACATAACCATTGTGAAATATAGAACGGATGTACGTACTGTCTGTTCCACGTTTTGCTGCCGACGAACATTTGGCTATTGAACACATTAAATATAAAAGATATTTAAATTTCCTATGGGAATTCCTATGAGAATTTTACATAGGAGTCAATATGTAAAACTTAAAGGATCAAAAAATGAAAAAGTTTGGAAATTGTCTCCGAAACCTAGCGATATAGCTTGAAAATGATGTAACTAAGAAAACAAGTAGATATTAGAAAATCGGTCCACAAATAAAAATAAATATTAAAAAAAAATCTATTTTCAGCCCCCATGTTAAATTCCCATAGGAAAATCGTTTTTTCGCAATAAAATCAATATTTGATGGAATTTCATCAAATCAATTTTTGGGGGATGGTGACTTTTTTGTTATTGATGAAAAAGTACTTACTTTTAAATATGTTTTAGATTGAATGTGTTTAATAGCCAACAGTTCGTCGGCAGCAAAACGTGGAACAGACAGTAGTGTATAGTAGACACTAATTCCTTGATAAAGGCTTGAGCCGAAACGTTGTTGGAAGAATGGGTTCTTGGGTGCTGAAGTATTGCAAGGGGACAGTTATAGCATTGTATTTTACTCTTGTTCTGGTCCTACCGGCTACATAATATGTTTTTTTTCCTCGTACACGCCATGCAATTGTCAGACAGACGCATTCACTACGTCTACTTGCTTCCTGATATCAAATCGCGCAATTCATTGCCAGGTTTTGCGCTTGAGTCACTTTTTTTTCTACAAAATATCATGTTAGAACTAAAGGAAAAAACGATGTATGTGCATGTAATTACTACCATGAGTTTTGTACAAAGCTTATATATATATATATTGTTTATGTACGTATTATTAGTATGTGTCATATTTGCACGTTCTTGTATCCTCCGGGATCAGTGCCTACGAAGGGTCATTGTTTAGTGTTATCATGGTTATACTGTTTCTCTCACATATATAATACAAAACAATAACATTAACGCGGAAGCCGGTAAATGCAGCAGCTTATTTATTTGATTATGTAATTTTCAATTGACTACTAAATTGACTAGTAGATATCAGAAGGTCAAAACATTCCATTTTCTTCTACTATGGAACAGTTTAGTTGATTAACGGTATGTTCTCTAATAGGCAAGCTGAGTTCGAGGACTAAGAGATTACACGTGCAATTTAATTGATCCCGTCAACACAGTGCGTATGTGCCGTGAAACACGATGCCGTGAAACATTTTTGATATCCTGTCAATACGACCTAATCACTGCGTATGAATATGTGCGGTGGCTGGGATTATTTGTTTGCATTTTAAAGCCATTATTAGGTGTTGACGGGATAAATAGAATATCTGGCACGTTTCCTAAGCCTTGCCTGATATTTTTCCCATTCACGGCACTAACCTACTATTCTCTATAAACTGCATTTCATTCAACAGTGTAAGGACAAATGGTCATGAAACATATCAGACTTTAATAAATGTGATGAAAACAAAACAATGCACGCTGCTCTCTGATGCCTTTGGGACATATTGCACTAAGCTTTATTCACGTGTCTGTTAAAGGTACATGCCCACTCAATAGGCATAAACTGTTCTTTATATCAGAGACATCATCTGAGACATATGCTGGCAAAATAAACATTCATTCACCCTTACCCCACATATTGATGTGTAGTATTATACATGTTATATCAGAAATAAATTCCCCACACTAATATCAAGGGCGATAACCGTGTTTCCTTAAAATGTTAACTGACATAACTAATTATTCTCTGTATTTATTGTTTGATGTGCAATGATCACACTTTATGATCTGTCGAAAGCATTATTTTTCAGGTGACGCATTTAATTAGTATAAATAATTAAAAAATATCATGCCTCATTTGTATATGAAAATAGCGTGATACCACCGTGAGTCAATATCAATAAAAGAAATATTACTAAATGATTATATCTGTATAGCGGGCGCTCGTAACGTTTAAAACTGGTGGAATAGTGACACAATATACACTTATTTAATTCCTATAAAGAACAGTTTGTGCCTACTGAGTGGTCATGTACCTTTAATAATATGCTATTTTTGTTCTGTGTTAAAGGTTAAA
Organism: Conchocele bisecta; assembly: GCA_029237695.1. Classification (NCBI taxonomy): domain Eukaryota; kingdom Metazoa; phylum Mollusca; class Bivalvia; order Lucinida; family Thyasiridae; genus Conchocele; species Conchocele bisecta. The sequence goes on from CM055275.1 coordinate 2,517,454, forward strand.
AGACACACAACTGGCGGACGGCTGGTTCTACTGGGAAGCTTCATATGACCATTCACAATGTAATATATGAGCCACGTCGCGAGAAAACCTGTCTTCGGGTAATTGTTGGTCAATGTGACATTTTGTTACTATGACAATGGTATTTGTATGATTAATTTAACGCTTTTTAGTTGATCATGATATCTGCAATATTCATTAAGATATTATAGTTTATACAACACAACTATGCAGGTCGTTTGAGCAAAAGAGACGTCACGTAAAAGCGACGTCATGCGACGTAAATGACGTTACAGTACATACCGTTACAGATAGAGTATACGCCAACATTTACAACAGTTTGCAAGTTGACATAATCGAACTAGAAGCATGTTTGGCATTGAATAATGAATGTAAAGACGGATGAGTTTGAGTCTTTTGGTAACACATGAATGTGCAAAGCGACAAAGTCAAACCGGTAAGTTCATGTACCAGCAAGTATGAACGTGCGCGGGTACGCTGATTCGGTGTGCTGATTTCTTCTTTTTGACGTCGTGTTTATTGAGCGTTTTAACAATTTATAATTGTAGAAAACCAAGGAAGTATATTGATTAACTAATTGTTTGATTAGGTCTATAATACCGTTTAGTTCAACATATACAAATGGAAATACACACGCATACGGGGAGAACAATACGTTCAATACTAGAGCACAGTCGATGGCGCGCCATCGCAATATACCCACGTTTCCCAAATGCGAAGTTGAAAAGGGGAGATAATTCATGACCGGGGGTCGAGTCAAAAATCAAAATTCACTGCGCATCTACACACCATAAGGAAGGAACACACCAAGTTTCAAGACCCTACCTATTACGGTTAAACAGTTTTACTTCTTACACGAAACGTGACGGACGGACGGACAGACGGACGGGCACCCGTGACGAAAACAATATACCCATTTAGTTTTTAATTAAAAAGTGGGTATACAAAACTGTTTGCTCTGAAAGGCAGTGTTCATGTCTGATGACAGGCACCCTTACTGTCATGTGTTACTCACTATGTACACAATCACAATCATTGGAATAGCGTGAGAGCCAAAGCCTGCATTGCTTACGTGTTATTTCTACTGCATCGCAGTCTCTCACTCGCATAATAGGAGACCACCTTCAAGGGTAGCGCGTGGAAGTCTGCCACATGGCCAAACTGGCTATGGTAACATATTTGAGACAGTTGTTACCTCAGCTTGTGATCAGCTTGTCCTACCACCCACTTGTGTTTGTGTTGGTAGTGTTACGGTAGCAGTTTGTCTTTTGAAAACTCAACTCAAAATACGAGGGTCCCAAAGTACGAAGAAATGAGAGGTGAGGGGGAGGAGAGATAAAATAATAACAATACCCCCAAGTCAAGAGATCCTTGATAATCGTCGGACAGTACTAGAAGAACCATATCAATTGCTAGTGCGCACAGTCTTATTGTATTTGTGTCACGACTTGACAATCCTTGAATTATCATCCCACAGTTACTGTATTTAGTTCTTGACTTTTTGTATTATTGTAGTTGGTTTAAACAGTATTTATTTCAAGAGAGATATGTGATATTATTGTAGTTGTACGTGTCACATGTCCCAAACATGTTGCCTTGGAATATAATCCCACCGTATTTGTTATATTAACATGACACACATGTTAGCGTGCATTCGTATTGAAGCTTTTCATATTCAGACAACAGAAACGTCGAATGTTCGCGACATCGTCCCGCTTACAGCTGTACTTTGACCACATTCTGAAAAAAAACGGACATTACAATAATGGCAATAAATGTATGATCGGCGACCCATATCCTGTCGGTGATCGAGAAAGGATCCCCCAGTGACTGAATGGCGAACATTGTATGTTCTGATCAGACGGCGCATATGCACATATCAGACTGATCTGTGGCTATACTAGTCGTAACATCCATGGCTTTGGTGATTTTTTTTGCAGGAGATATTTCTTTCTTAAAATCGGTAAAGGTTGCGCTAATTTTTAATTGTAAACATTGTATTACAAAGAAAGAATTGAGCAATAGACTGAAAATTCGCTACGATTTAACCAGATCTGAAACATATAGTTGTGTGGGAAACCGGGCCCAGGCTACATAGGTCTACAAATATGATGCTGATTATTTGTATGCACATGTAAATAAAAAATGTAGCTTACACAGAGTTTTCACCTGTAAATGGTGGTCGATAACAGTTAACGTGGACAGTTATCTGTAAACTTTGTCAAATAGCATATTATGTGAAAATAAAGGAAAATAAAAAACACACGTCAACATACAATCATTTTTATATGATACCAATAGCAAAATAATAAAAGAAAATTATCCTTGCGCCATTATTGTTAATAAAAACATATATAACATCTGCCCGTTTAGAATAAAAATCGAGGTACATGTACGTTGTTGTTCTGTTCGTTAGATAACTTTTAACACTAAGGAACAAAAGTAACATGGCGGTCTGACAAACGTCGATAATTGGAAATCTCGGCGGAAATTACGTCAGCTAAGTTCACGACCTCATATCTTGTGACGTCGTCAGATTCCCGAAGACAGGTTTTCTCGCGACGCGGCTCATATATTAACAGGAGAAGAGTCACATATAATGTATACATATATCTCATCACATTTAGGAAGGTATTATATTTGAAAGTATGCCTTAAGGAGATCAATATACTTACCTGGTGGGGTGTTTGTTGGTACTTGTTCGCCATCGAAGTTTCATATATGTATATGTTATTTGATATGTAAGTGGATATACATGCACGAGTTCCGTAGCGTACCATATTGTACGAGTTTACATGTCTGAGGACAATCAGAGTCAATCCACATTCTGAAAGTCATGAATGAATCAAAGTAGAAGAGAGGTGTAGCAAGCATAAAATGAAGTAAATGTCAACAGGAGAAAGGGCAGGATGTGTGTATGTCATTTGTGCACATTGTCGTAATCATTCCAGCACAACAATATTTACACAATTCCCTAGCATTTGATTGGCCCGTAGCAAGTCTCTGTCCAAAATTTATATCCCAGTAAACTCCCACGCCGAACTACTTTCCGTAACCGTGAGGCGCAGTTAAAATAATTCTTAAGAAAACGGAAAATAAACACATTTTCTTGATGAATTTAATTCAAATGCTGGAATTATAAGGAATGAATGGCCTTTTAGTGGAATTTATCGGGGATATAAACTTGGAAAAGTCGCGGGAATACTGGACGAGGCCTTCCGGCCTTCGTCCAGTATTCCCGCGACTTTTCCAAGTGTATACCCCGATAAATTCCACAAAAAGGCCATTCATTCCTATAATAGCCGCCCACTATGCATGCATTTAAAGATCAGAAATACATATGTATTGGCATACCAATAGAACTAAAATCAATGATTGATTGCGGAGCATGATTTTCCAAACTTCATTAAGGTAGAATAATGCCTGCAGCCGATTTCATCAAAATCGCAAAGTATACTTATCTACCAAAGTATACTTTGAGGGAGTAATCATTTATTTTCCTCGAAATGCATTATTTCATATAGAACTAACGACTGCAATTATTTGATTATTAAATGTATGCAGAATTATTATACTGAATTTATGAAAATGGCTGTGATAATGTAATACATTCAGTATAATAAAAATAAATAAATTTATCTTTAAATTGAAAATTTCTCCCTCAAAGTAGTATACTTTGCTAGAAAAGTATAATTTTCAATGTTGGTGAAATCGGCTACAGGTATTCGACCTATATCCCAAACATATTGAAAATCATTCAGCACAGTAGATGATAAACCATGCTAAGATATATAAGCTATGTGTATATACCAATCCGATGGTATTTGATGCTTGGGCAAAGGTACATACACAGTATAATTGGTGAATATATATTCATTAATTAAATATTGCATAGCTATTTGAATCAGGTCCCCATTTTTCTTGGGACACATTGTAGGAGCCCAATATTGTAGCGCCACGGAACGAGTGACATATATCCACATACACATCAAATAATACTTTTATCCAGTTTTAAATATTTATTTCCATACATAGTCATATTGCAAGCAATGCATGAGTTACAAGCAGTTTAACAACATGTATTTATATATATCCATGTTTACAATCAACTTCGACTATTTTAAATAAGTATATAATATAACGTATTGTTCATGCATGGTTAGGTTGGATTTATTTAAGAATGTTATGTATATGAGGGAATAGACTCAAACTAGTATGATGAGACATGGTGAAGATGGTTTAGTGAACTATAATAATTGAGAAACACAACACGATACGATACTATTACGTATACGTTGTTATAGCTAGCTGTAATATGTATATGTATGATTAGAAGGTACCTGTATCTCCAAATGAGTGTTAGTCTAACTGGATAACATTCCATTTTCGTTCATGAACCTTAGAGCTTATTTCTATTCATTGCAATTTCTTTTTCAATATTTTGTATTGCCGTTAGACAAGACATAAACTCTGAAATTTAGGTTCCGTTTTTGGTAATTTACATGTATATATAAAGTATTTTCCTAGAATGATACAAAAGTTGAACAACTTATTGTCTTGCTCATATTGTCCGAAGCAAGCAGTGTGCCAATCAAAATTAATACAATATTATCATTGTATAAAAAGGTATCTAGCTGTGACCAAAATTGTTGGCTTATTGTGCATTCCAAAACAAAAGGTGCTCATTAATCCATGGCGCAAAAATCACAAATTGGAACTGACAATGTTACACTTGTGTAAATAATCGTTTGTAGCGATAATTCTCATCCAAAATATGTACTGACAATTCCTAAGTTTAGAACTTATAGTGTTTGTAAAGTGATTTCTGTGACTACCTTCCAATTGATAGTTTTATCCGCAAATTCCTCATCCTGTTTTGTATTGGCTTTATGCACAACCGGTTTCTGTTGATTACAAAACATGTTATATAGCTTCTTATTGCATTCGGGCGTGGTTTTTATTTGTTATATTAATAGTATATTTGTATTTACCGTATGTATTCTTCATTTTTAATTCGTTTTCTCCAGTCTTGAGGAATGCACAAACTCAAGTATTTTAGGTAATCATTATTACTAATATTAAATAATTATTTTATTAGTATAATCGTACAGTTATTCTATATATTTAATTCCCTTATTAACCCTTGTAGTAAAACAATCTTTCATTACTTTCCATTTCCGTGATTTTTAGTTTGTGTATATCGTTTGACCCATGTAGCCTTTAGTGCATCAATAAACGATTCTAATTGTATCATGTTCAGCCCGCCTTCTTCTAACGTTTTCACAATATTTGTTCTGCTATTGTTTTCAGTCTTTGAATCCCAGAGAAAATCAAATATTATACTTGCATTATGTACGCAATTGCAGGTCGCTCACAATGTGTCTGCACTCGAAAAATATACAAACTATAAATGAAGTAAAAGTTCAGCCAGCTGACAGAGTACTTGCTCTTCTGCCTATTCCTGGAAGACGATTACATGTCATGTTAATATTTTAAAAAGAGTACCATGATATGAATTCTGATCCAATTGTGTCAATAGTTACACCTATACCACAAGTTGACACTTCTGAAATTGAAGTGAATTATGAAATAAGTGATGGACTCTTCAAAACTGCACGATTCCGATATTCTTAATAATCTAAACCAGAAGCTTAGCCATTTATCGCCACCAGAAACCAGTGACATTAAACAGCGGATACATGAATATGAACATTTCTTTCCTGATGTTCCATCCAAAACTGACGTGATTGTCCACGATGTAGAAATCGGTGAGGCAAAACCTTTCCAACTGCATCCTTAGCGAGTAAGTTCACAGGAACAAGAATTTATGAAGAATGAAATAGCATATTTGCTGGAGAACGACTTCATCCAAGCAAGCAATAGTGACAAAGTTTGACCTTTTGAAAGTATTCTACCAGGTGCCGCTCACCGAGATAGCCAAAAAAGTATCAGCCTTTGTTACGCTACATGTTTAAGGGTTTTACCAATACAAAGTTATTGCCTTTTGATATGAAAAAATCATCAGCTACGTTTCGAAGACTTATCAATTCCATAACGTCTGGTCTAGATTGATGTGACGCGTACATTGATGACGTCATCATATACAGCAATACGTGGCTAATTCAGGCTATTATTAACTTTCCTCAACCTAACACTAGGAAAGAACTGATGAGATTATTGCGTGTGGCTGGCTACTACAAAAAGGGGTGTAACAATGTTAACGACATTTGCTAATCGGTTAGGCTTCAATGCATGATGCTGTGTTTATGCAATGAATGGAATGCATGTGTATGTTTTCATGTATTCATTAACATCCATGTATAGTGTTCTATTTGTTTACATGACATTGTGTAGTGGAAAGTTCCAGTAGCTCTATGCTCTATGAGTCAATGTATATTATTAATATCATTTCTGTATTTAGAATTATCTTGAACTTTCTTTCTAGACATAGAAAATGCGTTATTGTTCCAATTCGCAGAAATGATTGTCAGAAGCTGCACTGATCACTGTGAAATCATCTCGTAACAGGGGATGAAGAAACCTGCATGACAGTTGCCCGTTGGATTCGACAGGTTGAAAGTGGCATAGAGTACATTGAAGACGAGAAGAAATATGGCAGACCAAGAGCTGGAATCACTGATAAAAACATTAAACATGTAATGGAAATACTTGATCTATGTGCGAGATGTACTATTCAACATTTAGCTAATTTAGTTTGGCTCTCTGTAGGAACAACTTACACCTTTCTAAAGAAGGTTTTGAAACTTAGGCGGATTTCAGCCAGCCATACCCCATATTTATTCAGTAGAGGTAAATCAGTGTCATGTTTCATTCGCTCGTAAAGTATTGAAAGTCTACCCAATATATGACCGAAGAAAATATGCAAATATTGTAACATGCGATGAAACATGGGTGCATTTCTTTGAGATCAAAATAATGGTCAAACATGGGCGCAGGCCACGTATTGCCAAGTGGCCTCGCAGTGCAAAACTTGGTTATGCACGCTATTTACTTCGCTATTAATGGTCCAGCGATTCAGGTACCAGTACTTTGCCACATAACGGTTATGGGTTCCTTTTACACACACTATATACTGACGAAACTTAAATCCTTGTATCCGAAGCGGCGATGGGAAATCGATATGTACGTTTACTCCACGACAACGCACATGCACACAAATCGGCCATAGTGACCAAATTTTGGAACAAGAAAAGGTGAATGTTCTTCCCCGTGCACCGGATTCATATGAACTCGCACCGTGTGATTTTTTTCGTATTTCCTAGACTGACTATGCACATATCTTGACGTCGCTGCACATCACGAGGTATCCGGGTCAGCAGTTTTTCAGTGTTCAGCAGGTATATCGGAAGCGGACTACGAAAACGCAATCCGGAAGCGGCTGAAACGACTGAAACGCTGCATTGCTGTTTGGCGGGCTGACGTTGAGGGCATGTAATAAACCAAATTTAGATTACCCGTGCCGTTTCCATGTTCTTGCTATAATTTGAATGTCCCTCGTATACTAATATGGCTGAAATATCGACACCATGCTTCGTATAGAATATACAAAGTACTGAAAGTACTGAAACTAGGTTAGATCCACAAGATTACTAACAAGTATTTTTTATTTATATAATGATGTTTAATGGCTTATCATCAGCTAAAGTCATTTTAGGTCGGTTAACAGGGTCAAATCCCATATTGCATGTGTATGGATAGAAGGAAAATACCAAAATCAGAACAGAATATTTACAGAAGAAATATACAGTCAGTGTACATGGCTTGGCACACTTTACACATATTTTGATAATTACATGTATTAGAAACAAGAAAACAAATAAAGAATTATTTTATTTTTGACAGATATGACAATCAACACTGGAAATATGGGTGTCACATGTCAGACAGTTCACGCGAGCTCAGGGACCGCCATTGTTTTTGTACTACATGTATCAATTTGATATCAATTTTAACACAAGAAAGTGTAAATGGTTCCGCACATCGGAAAATCTGCGATCGAACTTATATAATCTAACAATTAAAATTGATGTTCACCATCAATCCACTATATTTTCAAACAATAAACATATTAGCTAAATATGTATGAAAACACCCACAATAAAGATGTACGGCACCCAGCTACATCAACAGATTCACTTTACTATTGAAAAGTTTCACCGTGTTTGGAAAACAATACATATTATTGACCAAACACCTACACCATCGCACCAACGTCAATAAACCAACATTACTATCCTACTCTGTGTGCCTGGGATAGAATGAGCCGAAAAATCCGAAAAATCAGCGGCTGGATCTAATCAGCAGCGCAGGAAATAATTATTGCTCCCTCAGTACACAACATCGGTGTGTCATGTGTGGTGTGTATCCGGCGACTCTGTTCGGAGATCATCAGGCAATATAAAATTAATTTAATAAAAATAATCCCCATCCGCCCCTAAACAGTAATGACAGATTATTTTTTAATTGAATATATTTGAAGATAAATCATTAATTATCGCGTGTTAGCACTATTTAAAACAACATTTAATAAAAAAAAAATAAGACACACATCCACCCCATTTTCCCCCAAAAGTTGGATGATATTAAATAAATTCACTTTACAAGTCGCCTTATAGGCTGCGAGGTATCCTTCCACTAAACTGGTGTGATACCTCTGGTGACAGTTATGTTAACTAATGTTTAATGGGATAGTATGACAAACCATTGACTATGGTGAAAAAATATAATTAAATAATCCAGACTGTGTGCTTTGTTCTTTAGTTTAAATGTGCTAATTCAGCAAAATTCAGTATTCAATATTAATTCAATTCATTACAAATTCGACACTCATAATGGTAGTTTTAAATGTAAATGGTTGGCATTCTATCTCTACGACAGCTATACTAGGTAGCTCCACGAGAGCTAACCTAGTAATAAAAAGAGGATGTTCAGATACACGTTTAGTTATGCCATATAGCCCATCACATTTACGAAACAATTATGTTTGAATCAACTGATGTGCAGAGCTATATATAACGGGTCCATACGTGAGACCATCTATATCTGATTATGTCAAGTATATCCAGTATGCGCTCTTAAGCTACTTAACTACCTCGTGTGGATGAACTATACAGTGGTGCTTTATGGAGCTATATAATTATTTGTCTTCAGGTCAAGCAGCAGGGGGATGATTGGACCAGTAAATTAGCCCCGTGGATCCTGCCACCCCCTTTCCCGAATTGTCTAATCCCCCCACCCCCACCCCCCCCAGCATCGTGGAGCCTCCCAGCCCCCTTTTCAAGACCAACATAAATACTATGGAGAGCCCTAGGGACGGCCCACCACCCTCGCTGACCCGGTCTCTGTAGAAACAGCATCAGCAAGGGAATGGTAACGGTGCGTTTATTAGGGGACGCGTTTATTAGAGACGGTATAGGCTAACGGTCAGCTTCTATTTTTACCTGACAAAGTTTCTTAAGCTGACAGCTTAAGTGTATGCTGAGAAATAAACACGCCACAGCAATATCGGTTTTTCACTTCAGGTAAGTTCAAGCAGACGATGGCTGTCTGTTTTCGGAGTGATAATGTGAAATCGATACTGCTCTTTAACACGGGATTAAAATACTCTGACTTATACTGCGTGACATGCGTCATTTATTTATCTGTGGTGAAAACTACATGGAAATTTGTTTGATTCACATTTTACTTATTTCACACTATAAACGTGTTTTGGCAACACAGTATAATCGACTCCAGTGTTAAAGGGGTTATGTATGGCAGGCCACGGCCGCGTTTACAAGTTTAACTTCCTACTGGGTACACTCACCTTTGTAAATACATGCGTTAACAAGCAGACACAGAAAATATGTTCACTCAACTGTGCAGTTGTAAATATAAAAGCTGATAACGTTTATTATACAATACAAACGCAGTAGTGCAAAGAGTTGTTTCCCTTGCACCATAGGACAGCCTCTGTCCGAGGTATACCTCCGAACCTGAAGCAGTGGCTGACCCTCAAACAGATAGCTAGCACCGTAGATAGTACTATTAACCCCCCCCCCCCCGCCCCCTTCCTTCCAAAAAGAGCAATGGCCCTTCAGGAGGACAAAAACTGTTATTTTCCGTCGCCGCTGACGGAACTATGATGCTCGGACTATTTTGCGGCGGCGGGAACTCCCAAGCCAGACACGTGAACAAACATATTACGTCCCTAGGTGGTCTAGGATCTTCGGCCCTACCTTCCATGACGAGTTTTTTTACGTCGGCGTCTGTGAGAATCTGAGGTCGAGAGGACTTAGACCTGATCTCATCATTCGGGTCCTGATATCGGTCACATTCGTCACAGACGGATTTGAACTCGCCATCCGAAATTTCATTGTCTTGAATGACTTTTCTGATGATGGCGTCAATGCTGTTTTTCTTTGCCCGCGGAAGAACAGCTATGCGATCATGCTATTTGCTCTGGCGTCTAGGCGTCGGGCTGCTTGTGATACAAAGAAATCCATCCCCGGCGGTCACTGAGCTTAAGACCACAGCGACTGGCTCGTCGACAACGGTCGACAATAGAGAGACACTCCCTACCCCGCTAATTACTGAAGTTGAGGCGAGTGCGTTATCGATTCCGTCAGCCGCGTTCACAGCCCGCCGATACCTTTTAGCGCGGCAAGTACGGGTGGATCTTTCCTGTAGGAGAAGAGACTGGATTTCAACAATCCTGTTCAATCGGAACACAGTCCAATCCGCTGGAACGTCATGTGCTGTTCATAAACTAGGATATAGCTTACAGTCCATAACAAATCAAGCTCGATGAATCATGTCACAACGGTGGAAGAGCTCGATGTGTCGGCAGTCTTGGTGAAGAAGTTCCCGGCTGGAGCATTAAATGGGGTGCCGTCGAATAATGTAAAACTTAACCTATGTCCTGCATGCTTGGTTACGCCAGATTTCTGCTCTGCACCATTCAGGACGAGGTTGACTCTGACTTCGGAGATAGCATTCGAAGAACCGCCCCGGACACCGCCATGGTGTATCCCGTATATCTATTGCTCGTCTTGGAGTACTCGTAGTCACCCTCGCGAAGTGAGCCCCGCTCCTCAGCCAAAATTGTAATGGCCGTCTTTCTAAGTTCTAAGTGCGATAGTTTAGATGTGTGGCACCTTATGTCCCTTCTGTTCAGGTGCGCAAATGACGCGCCCTCCATTAGCCTTTTAATTTTAGGTTCAGTGACGGCAGAAACCAGGACTGTATATACTCATAGCGAAGCTATCTATCTACCTCAAGGGCCACAGAAATAGGGAAGTCAGTCGTCATGTTTCAAAACTTGCCCGCTATCGTCTCGGATGGTTATCTCCAATTCATGGACGTGCCCCGACTCTAAGCGTTTACATTCGGGGTTGGAAAGTCCACGCTTACTGTCTCCCTGAAGAAATGATCACTGACATGTCCCATCTAACTTGTTATATGACGTATTCAGCTCCTCAATGTGCACACGGAGGGTTTTCGTAAATGCAAAACTTACTGGTTGGTCTCCGGTATATGAGCCAGGCCTAAACAACCCAGTATTATCGGAATATGTTTTCACGAAACCGGGCCTCGTGGCTAAACCAGGCGTGATTCTTACTCTAGAGCCGCGGATTGTCAGGGTCGTCACCCCACTGGTTTTCGAAATTGCGATGCTGGCGTGGCCATCAAGTCCCGAGGCAATACAAATGTGTAGGTATCTAAAACTTCACAAGCCAGGGGGGATTGTTACCTCGAAAATTCTACCAGCTCGCTCAAAGCCGAAGGCCTGTTGCTCTCCCACATTATGTCCACGCGCTACGGTCTTTCCATACACTCAACTATCACGTGTATTGGTTGTAGAGGCTCTCTAAAAGCGGTTAATGTCCCACGAATATAAATACGACATACCAACGATCTCTGGACATATACATAAATATATTTACTGGGTTATAGCAGGATTATTTAGACATACATGGTGTATTGGCTACTGCATAGGTCAATGGGTAAATAACAACAAACACGAAGAAGGGGTGTTCAGCAAGTTTATTGAATTATAATACATGTAATACAAATGTGTCCTATTACATACATACTTCCCCCTTCGGGAAAATGTCGTCCCGACATATACAATGCGGAATTTAAACACGCGCGGGTAGAATACGAAATCAAGAACAAAATGCACGCCCACAATTAAATAATATGCTGCAAAAGATTTAAACATCCGATCACCTGTTGACCTCGCGTCTAAAACTGAATGTCTACGCCTGAGTAGTAACTCAATCGAGCTCGATTATCACACCAAATACATACACAACTCTCCCTAAAACATGTAGTGGAACCGATCCGTTAGATCGAGTGTCTAATCCAGTGTGTCTCGTTGTCTCTCAATATATCACCGTCAAGGTTACAACCAGATAACGTCACTAGCCGGTACGTCGAATGTGCATGGCTGGGTCGTCACGCAGTGCCCATCACGAATCCATTGTGAAGGCTGCCTCAATCGCTTACTCCGTCGAGTATCGGCAACTGCGGGGCACCATGACTCATGTCGTCGGCCGCTTCCTGTCAGGATAAGTAGCATTCAGGACTGCTAGCCCGACTACGCGCTGGTCTAACGCTTGGCGGCGATTTCTCTACTTCCAGGTCGAAGTTTGAGTTACTCTCTTGTGTCGCTGACCTTCCGTCATCGCTTCTATCAGACGAGGTTATGTCGACTTCTTCAGTCTGCGTCGGGGTTTGTCGTGTTCCATAAGACGGCAGGCTCATGAATTGTAACAACACGATATTACTATGCAGCATCCGACGCTTGGCGTTCGAGTTCTCTTGGCGAACTTCATACACGGTATGTCTTCCATCGGTTGCCTCTTGACTAGTATAGTAGGGCTTGCTTCCCATGTATCGGCCAATTTGTGTTTGCCTTCAGACCGACGTTCTTCGCTAGCACACGATCTAAGTGGGATTGTCACACCTTGAGGTCGTAACACCGCTTTGATCACTTCGCACTGTGCTTCGCCTCTTCTGATGCCAAGTCATATGTCTCTTGAAGTCTTGTCTTTAGCTTGATGGCGTGGTAATCTCGACTCTGAGTCGTGCCCGTTCCTGGTGTTACTCTCACGAAGGCATCGATCGCTAGCCGAGGGTTGCGTCCGAACATCAGGTAGAAGGGTGCAAATACTGTGGAGTCGTGGATAGTGGCGTTGTACGCATGCGTCATTGCAGGGACGTGATACTTCTTGTCGGACTTCTGTTTCTCCGATAAGGTGCCCAGAATATTCAGCAGCGTCTAATTGAAGCGCTCAACCATGCCGTTCCCCATCGGATGATACGGAGTCAGCCTCATCTTCTTCATCCCCGTTATTCTGCACAGATTGCGGATCATATTAGACTAGACGTTCGCGCCTTTGTCGCTATGCAGTTTGGCAGCGAATCCATAATGTGCGAAGAATGTATCATACAAAACTCTAGCAGTGGTCTGTGCTGTCTGGTTTCTAGTTGAGATCGCGTGTGCATACCGACTGAAATGGTCCGTGATCATGAGTATGTTCTCATACCCTCGCTTCGACACCCCCAGTATCATTGTGTTCTGCTGTTTGCCAATATTGTGGTTTGAGTGATGTTGCTTCTAGTATGTCATCCGGTATCACCTCATCGTCTACGATAGCTGATCCTGATATCGCGCGATGCTTTCAACCAGAGGGCGTTCCTCAACACTTGCAGAAACTTAGTAGGAGATGGCCTTTAATACTTCATTAAAGCTCTATCTCCTCCTGATGTTGTCTGGACAAGGCGTCCGCGTCCGTATTCTGCTTTCCGCTTCTGTATTTGATGGTGAAGTCGTAGCTGGACATATCGGCGATCCAACGTTAACCGGTAGCGTCTAACTTTACGGAAGTCAATACACAGGTCAACGGATTGTTGTCTGTCACAGCCACAAACTTCGCACCATACAAATAATCGTGGAACGTTCCGACGACCGCCCATATCAACGCCACGAACTACAACTTGTGAGCAGAATATAGCTTCTCTGCTCGCTTTAAGCTTCTGCTGGCATACGCAATTACCTTATTCGCCCCGTCCTGTAGCTGATAGAGTACGGCTCCAATTCGTCCACTCCCAGACTCATCCGTATGTAGTTGGAAGGATAAGCTATAGTTCGCATATGCCAGGACGGGTGGTTCCGTCAGACGTTCATTTAGGGTGTCGAAGGCTTTCTGTTGTTCTGTTTCCCAAGTGAATGGCGTAGCTTTTGTCTTGGGCTTCCGTCCTTTCTTGGCTTTGCCGTTGGTGCAATGTCCTACTAAACGATCATTTAATGGACGGATGATAAACGCATAGTTCTCCACAAATCGTCTGTAATATCCGATGAAGCCCAATAATTTGCGCACTTCCTTTGTCGACTTGGGGACCGACCATGCTCGTACAGCTTCTGTCTTGTCCGGGTGTGTCTTAATCCCTTCTTCAGAGACGACATGTCCCAAGTATACAACTTCTCGTTTGAACAGCTTACATTTGGAGGCCTTACGCTTTATGTTGCTGTTTTGCAGACGCTTCAACACAGTTTCCAGTCTTTCCAAGTGTTGATCAAAAGTTAATGAAAATATGATGATGTCATCGAGGTAGATGAGGCAATATCTCAAATCCATATGTCCCATGCGACTTTCTATCAGTCTTGAAATCTTGCTGGCACGTTGCAGATGCCGAACGGCATTCAATTGAATTCGTAGAAGCATAGAGTGCCTACTTTGAATGCTGTCTTGCAGTTGTCTTTTTCGTCCATTTCCAGTAGCAGCTTCGTAGAACTAGCGTGGAAAAGTATTTGGCTCCGGCGAGTAGTTGTAAAGTGTCCTCTATATATGTGGAATGGCGTACGCATCTTTCACTGTTCTGTTGTTTAATTTTCGGTAATCAACGCAAAATCTTATGCTGCCGTCTATCTTTTGTACAATAACCTCGTTGGATGAATAGGGACTTTCGCTGTCTATAATGGTACCTGTATTTAGCATCTCCTTCAGATGTTCTCGTATTTCTTCGATCAATGAAGGCGGAATTTTCATGTGTGGCTCCTGTGTGGCTCCACCAAGTGGATGCGGTGTTCACAAGTTTTATATGACCTATACCTGTATTCCAGATATTCCTGGTTTGATCCTCAGGTACATTTTGGCTTTCTGGTACGTGAGAGTTGAATCCACATACAAAGTTATACACATAGAAAAGTAATATGATATAATACTCCTATTACTTTAGGGGAGTGGGTCTAACGGCTGTATTCCGAACGGCCACTCACATTCAAACGCCACTCAAATTCGGGAAATCCTGGAGAACGGTTGGAGTGAGCCTTACTGAAGGGTGATTCGAGCACGGTTTTTGGTATTCATGCCGATCACTAGGCCTTACCTTTCGGGAGGAGTGACGCTCGAGTTCATTCGGTGACAAGTGTTCATTGGTGTTTGACATGTTTGCGTATTACAAGTACGTTTTGTATTATATATTAGTGACTTGAGTATTAGTCAATCTGCCGACAGGCATAAAATGCTGTTTGACTACCAAAAAAGTGGGCAAGTCGCCACCATATGTTTCAGTTAGTGTAACATGTTACCTAACTAAAAAAGGTGATGGCGGTCTCAATTCCACAACTAAACTAATTTTGGCGGCCATTTTGCAAAATGGCATCCACATTTTTAGGAAATTATCAAATATGGCTATAACTTTGCATCTGATGGTCTGAACCATATGTAATATCAGATGAAATATCTTCAGTTTGCTATTGTACATACTTTGAAACAAGGTATATCAACATCGGTTCGCAAACTTCAGAGAAAACTGAAATAACATGTCAGAAATATTCGATGTTTGCAGTAAAAAATACTTTTATCGAAGGAACAAATTCGTTCAATCTGTGATGGATGCTTATCAGGTAAACCAGAATGAATAAACTTGCTAGAAAACTACACCAGCTCGCATATTTAAAACATATTCAACTAAAATAGTTGTCTGTATATATCTCATGTACTAAGCTTTTCTCGTACCTTAACATTATATGTGATCAGTGTAGCCCCTTAGCAGCATGCACATCTGCACCGTCTGATCAGGGAATGTGCTGTTCCCCCATTTAATCAATAAAATACCCGTATGATTATAGCAACCCGTATATATATCTCACCAGGCTGCATGGATGGATGATCAGGATTAACAATGGTCAGGAATTCCGTAAGCACCATTTCTCCAGCAGCCACAGCAGATGTATACATGTTTTAGTTTTGTATTTCAAGGGACATAATAAATAATTGTAAGGCTGTCGTATCTTAGCTGAGCATCATTCGAAATTGGTGAACATTTGAGCCAGGTGTCGCAATCCGCTGCTTTGATCAACGAATCTTGTACACAAATTATCGAACTGTTTGGAAAATACGTGGATGAATTGCGACATGACACGTGAATGACACATTCATCTAGCATGCGTCAGTGGCCTGATACCCTCGTGTTTCGCAATAGACAAAACAATTTATTCTTGATATTGGTCTATCTATTGCGCTGAGATGTGCGGATTGCATGAGACAAGTCTAACAATGCACGCTCACTTCCAGAATGGTAGATTTTCTTTACAGCCAAGGAACACAAACGTGTTAGCTAAGATTGTTGTTGGTCAGACCACGGCGGAAACTGTCAACAAGGATGCATTCGCGGATTTAGCCTGAAGCCTGGTACATTAACACGATATTATCTCACAGCCACGCACAATGCAATAGCGCTAAGATAACTCCGGCATCAGATATCATCCCAACGTCCAGACAAAGTCATTGGCAAGGCACGAATAAAGAGAGATGAGTCTGATGTAGTGTCACTTGTGGATCTGTTGCACAACAACTGGACAACCCCTTTTGGCAGCGATCCATCAGACCTTGTTAGTATCTATACCGGAGCAGCCGCCACAACTGAGGTTTCTAGCGACCTTCTTACATCGCATGCACAGGGTCAGAATTCATATGCTGTAGTTATAAAGCAGCATTTGGGAGAGGGTGAGCGCTTCCATAAACCGATCAAGAAACTTAGAGTCCAAACATTCAGTGACATCCAAAGTTATTTTCCTGAAAGCTGACCGAAACTTGTTTGGTAACATGGTGCTTGTTGCACAAAACAGTCAGTTAGCGATGAGCGATGTCATCCACTTGGTCCACTGTCACTGACATTAGCAAACACAAATGGAACCATGAAACAAAACTAACAAAGCAATGCTTGCTAAACATCTAGAGACCAAATCTTGCCGAAAGTTCCCCATCCCTTCGCTACACTGATCCACGGAATGACACTATTAGTAAATCCAAAGTTTTTATGGTGATAATTGTACATTCAACGAACTCCCTGGTCATATATTCACTCAGCTGCTCCGTGCTTGCAGTGAAAGTGAGGGGATCAACGTCATATGTGATGTGTATCGAAGTCATTCGACCAAAGCCACCGAACTAGTTTATCACGGTTCATGAGATGGGATCGCCTTTACCAAGATAATGACTGGACATAAAATACAGAATTGGAGACGACTCTTGGCAAGCATAGAGAGCAAGACAACACTCACATCGTTTCTAGCTGAAAATTGGAAAGTTCCGGAGAAGAGAAACTTTTTTTTTTTATGCTTATATTTAACGGCGGCACTGGCTCTAGGACCTTGCATGCCGTCTCCCAAGAATGGGAGAATGAACGGAGGTAGAGACTTTTTGAGAGAAGCCGGTAATTCGTATTTACAGAGCAACTACGAATTATCGGTACCCATTTACAGCTGGGTGAACTGGGGCAGTGTGGATAAAGTGTCTTGCTCAAGGACACAACGCACGCCGCTAGTCAGGCTCGAACCCACGACCCTTGGATCAGTAGTCCGACACACTAACCATTACGCCACGGCGCTCCACAAGAGAAACTTGGGATAAGGTCTATGTTTTATTCATCATATGCAGTGATGTCCGTGTGCAACTCATAAGCGGAGGTTGGGAAGTAATTAGCGATCTACAATCTGACCAAGAGGAGGATCATACAAGCCTACTGTTGCACGACACACATGCAGCAGTTGCATACGCATCGCTCATATGCGTATGTGAAGACGCAGCTGTATTTATCATATCGATGGTCTAGTAACATAAGGTCGTAAGTGCTATGCTTTAGCATAGCAGTTACAACCTTATGTTACTAGACTATCGATATGTCTAGTACTGAGTGGAGATATCAAAAGTACGATATTTATAAGACGTGGAACCAAATCATCAGTCGGGCGTATCGACATTGCCAAACTGGCTGCCGCTATTGGGCCTGAAGTATACACTGCCCGTATGGGACTTACTCCATGGATATGATGTGACACTGTCAGTGCACTTGCCGGACAAGGCTGCTATCTGGCGACGTAATGTAATTGACTGTCCAGACATTACAATACCGAATGAAGAACATAGAGGGACATCAAGCGATACCGGCGTTCCAGTTATCAAATGGATGACGGGACCTACCGCTCCCGATGTCGTGATACGACTCATGTCGTGCAAGTGTAGCCGATCATGTCGGCCGCATGACTGTTCATGCATCGTCAACGGAATCAAATGTACAGACACACGCAAGCTGTTATCATGTACCAACATGGCGGATGATGACGAAGACTTTCTCCCGGATGAAAGTGCCTCTGACTATGATGATGAGTGAATTAATATTCACAGGTATGCTGTATTCCCAAAGCACTTGGCCAAATTGCTTCTAGTTTATGGCTAGTTTGATCAGGGTCAAAATGTTCAATAGATGTATATTTTTAGCAGGTGGCTAATGTTGACACCATTGTCAGAATACACGCTTGTTATTGTACTCTAATGACGTTATACATTATTTACTGCAAATACGCGTTGTTTGGATCAATATCGGCTAAATAGAGAATAGTAGGTTAGTGCCGTGAATGAGGGAAATATCTGGCAATGCTTAGGAAACGGGATGGGCGAGGCTCTGCCGAGCACATCACGTTTCCGTGCCGCGCCAGATATTATTTCCCATTCACGGCACTTTACATTTAATATGTATGGGGATGTCTGGCACTCAGCTACATCAACAGACTATTCAACCGTTTGATTCACCGTGTGTAACAACAACAAAATGACTATTATTGACCAAACACCCACAACGACGAAAATAAACCAACGTTAACTATCCTACTCTTTGTGTCTGGGAGAGAGTGAGCCGAAAACTCAGGAAATAATAGTTGATCCCTCAAAACACAGCATCGGTGTGTCAGGTCCGGCGGTTCTGTTTAGTTGATACATTCAATACACAGCATCGGTGTGTCAGGTGTGGTGCGTGGCGTCCGGCGGTTCTGTTAAGTTGATACATTCAATACACAGCATCGGTGTGTGAGATGTGGTGCGTGGCGTCCGGCGGTTCTGTTTAGTTGATACATTCAATTCACAGCATCGGTATGTCAGGTGTGGTGCATGGTCCGGCGGTTCTGTTTAGTTGATACATTCAATGCGCCGAAAACTCAGGAAATAATAGTTGATCCCTCAATACACAACATCGGTGTGTCAGGTGTGGTGCGTGATGTCCGGCGGTTCTGTTAGTTGATACATCAATACACAGCATCGGTGTGTCAGGTGTGGTGCGTGGCGTCCGGCGGTTCTGTTTAGTTGATACATTCAATACACAGCATCGGTGTGTCATGTGTGGTGCGTGATGTCCGGCGGTTCTGTTTAGTTGATACATCAATACACAGCATCGGTGTGTCAGGTGTGGTGCGTGGCGTCCGGCGGTTCTGTTTAGTTGATACATCAATACACAGCATAGGTGTGTCAGGTGTGGTGCGTGATGTCCGCCGGTTCTGTTTAGTTGATACATCAATACACAGCATCGGTATGTCACGTGTGGTGCGTGGCGTCCGGCGGTTCTGTTTAGTTGATACATTCAATACACAGCATCGGTATGTCAGGTGTGTTGCATGGTCCTGCGGCTCTGTTCAGAACCATCAGGCAATAATTTACTAAATATAATCCCCTCCCGCCCTTAACCATTAATTCCATACCGGGATCATACCAGTTATCCGGACAATCAGTTTATCGGACAAATGAAAATACCTGTTAATTAAACGCATTCATTTGATCCGATTTTGCAACGCACATATGTAAGTCACTCAGGTGCTTGCTGTTTCCATGCCAGTCTGACGAATATATCGCCAGGTAAACATTTTAGAAAAATTGCTGTAAACATTCCTCAACTCTGTCCACAAGTTGTTTACAACGTCAAAAGTCGCGCGGGGGCTTCCAATAGAGTAGTAAAAAAAATGCCATTTTCGTCCGATAATCTAGAGGATCTCTGTATTGTTTTTTATTTGAATGTCGGCGTCGGCGTCACGTCACGCCTTGGTTAAGGTTTTTAGTCAAGCTTGTACGTGTATATGGAATACTACTGGCCCTACACCCACCATACTTGGACAACTTCATCTTCTAGTGATGTACATCAACAACCCCTGACCTATAGTTGACATTGACCTACATTTAACATTGAATTACTTAGTTAATTCCCCTTGGTTAAGGTTTTTAGTCAACCTTGGTTAAGTGTTTTAGTCAAGCTTGTACATGGAATACTATTGTGCATACATACACCATAATTGGATAACCTTTTATCATAGAGATGTACTAGGAAACATTACAAATTCGACACTCATAGTGGTAGTTTTAAATGTAGAAATAGTTCACATTCCATCTCTACGACTGCTATACTAGGTAACTCCAAGGGAGCTAACCTAGTAAACAGGATATGCGTGGTTGGCCCTTTCAGCGTTACATAATCACACCGCACACATATGGGCAGTGTATATCCACAGGAGTCTGCCTATCTCGTTCACAATGTGTGACCCGCCATGATAAAATGCGGCGAATCAACTTATTGACCAGTGTAGTTTCTGACCTTCTAATCCAGTGCTGTTTCGTGTTAACCTAAATGTTTAGTACAGGTAATCGCATCGGAAAAGATTACTGGCAAATGAACAGATCACATTGAACTACTGTATGTTCCACATTTTGCTACCGACAAACTGTTGGCTATTAAAAACATTAAATCTAAACTTTATTTAAATGTAAGTACTTTTTCACCAATAACAAAAATGTCACCTTCCTCATTTTAATGTTTGATGAAATTCCATCAACTATTCATTTCATTGCGAAAAGAAGAAAACAATATTCCTATGGGAATTTAACATGTGGCAAAATGAGGTGGACAGTGAGGATGAGGGCCGAAAAAACGAATTTTGACTAAGAAACCTGGCTAGATGCACCCTCCGCCCCACTTCCCCCCATACCCCGCCTATCGCCTATTAAATTCACATATAAATTTGTATTTTCTTTTTAAAATAAATATTTTATGGAATTTTGTCAAATTAAAAGAAAATGGGCAGGGTGACCTTTTGCAGTAATAATCGTTAAATCGCGTAAATAATTACAAATGACCGATGTACTCGTTATATATATTCTCAGACTGACGAACTTTTTTTAACTTCATATTTCGGGCAATATACATATAGCCTAATGCAAAACAGCGATTGAAACCAGTGTATACCCAAATCAAGCTGCGCATCCGCACATTCTGAACGGGGTCTACCCTGGTTGTACAAATATAATTCAATGAGGTTTAGTTAAGTTTGCAGTAAATAATTCGTGATGATTCTGATTAATTCCCTGGAAATAAAAACAACACATTTCCATTTATTGACAATTTTATAATGTGTGACACTTTCACCAATACTAGTTCGTTAATATTGCCGTGAAATCAAGAGAAAACATGAAACGATACAAATTGTTAAAACCAGCGTAAGTAACCATAGTTTGTAAACTAACGTAGTCTGATCCAAGATTTATAATTCCCGTGTATGTAAAAGGGAATTACGTTAATTATTTCTAACCATATCAAATAAAGATGAAATTATATTAAGTATTGCAAGTTGCAATTGTGTCAAAGATAATCAAATGAGACAAAGCATACAGAATGATTGACAGTGCTGTTGTGCACATTGTGATACAAAATACTTGTCAGTACTGTTGTGCAAATTATAATACAAAATACTTGTCAGTGCAGTTGTGCTCAGTGTAACATATAATGACAGTGCTGTTGTGCTGTTGTGCTGTTGTGCATGTCTTGATAATTATTGTATGTCCGACAGTGTTGTTATGCACACTATTGAGACATGTATGATGGACCTGGTTACTACGTTTCAGTGCGGTGAGACGGGATGCCTAAGGCTAGGCAGAAATCGAGGAGACTGTCGACAGCGCCGGCGCCGCCTGCTGG
>CM055275.1:2540273-2596267 GCA_029237695.1 Conchocele bisecta
CGCCGCCTGCTGGCGATTTAGAGGACAGGATTGTGGAGCGGCTGATGGCTCGACTCGTAGACAGTTGGCGGGTGCTTACCGAGCCCGCTGATGGAACACAGATTTCACCACCGCCTTCGTCTGGTTTGCTCTCGTATATCACGCTGATTCAGGATTTGGCACGGTCGTACGGTCACCATGCTTTTACATTCTACGACCGTGCGTTTATGGAACACCGCCAGTCCAAACACCACCCCTGTGGTGTTATGCACCAGGAGTTGTGGTTAAGGGCTGTAACTCTTAAGGCGGGCTTGTCGTCCACTATCTCTCAGACTGCTTCTGATGCCCCGTGTTGGATGTTAAACCGCCGAGGGGGGTGCACGAAATCTGTTTGTAGCTTGGTGTGTGGTGACAAACATCCGCGTTATAGGTGTTCATCGTACTCGCGCGAGTCAGTCCGTCAGCCGCCACTGTCCGTCCAGACGTCCGTCCAACCTTGCCAGGACCGTCACAAGTCAATCAAAGAATAGCTGGCCCATTCGGTCCCGCGCCGCCGCGTCTCCCCACTTACCAAAATCAGCCCTTTC
This sequence comes from Conchocele bisecta, assembly GCA_029237695.1. Lineage (NCBI taxonomy): Eukaryota > Metazoa > Mollusca > Bivalvia > Lucinida > Thyasiridae > Conchocele > Conchocele bisecta. The sequence goes on from CM055275.1 coordinate 2,540,840, forward strand.
GTGCCCGCAATCCGTTCGTTTTCCGCCGGCAGTCTCCAAACGCCAATAGACGCTGGTAAGCTGCATCATTGGTTACAGGGTTATACTCCTGCAGAGCAGCAATTCATCATATCTGGCTTTTCACATGGTTTTCGAATTCCTTATGATGGTCCGCGATATTTCTGTTATTCCCGGAATCACCGCTCGTGTCTCGATAACTTAGATGTGTTAAATGCGAAACTTCAGGCCGAACTTGATGCTGATCGGATTTTAGGTCCCCTTGTTGTTATCCCACCCAATCTTATCTGTTCTCCATTGGGACTTATTCCCAAAAAGGGGTCAACTTCATTTCGGCTCATACACGACCTTTCTTATCCGGAGGGCACATCTATTACTGACGGTATAGAAAGGAGATTTACACAGGTAGAGTACGAGTCCATTGATAACGTTGTAACAATTATGAAAAGGCTCGGTCGTGGAGCACTGATGGCTAAAACTGACATTGAGTCTGCATATCGGCTCTTGCCCATATCTCCCGATGATTATTCTCTGGTTGGATTTTCATGTCTACTCAGTAGTGGTGATTCTGCCTACTTTATGGACCGGTGTCTACCTGTGGGTCTGAGTTCTAGTTGCCAGACATTTCAGCGTTTTAGTAAAGCCCTGCATTGGATAATGGTAACAAAATTTCAGGCGAACGTTAGCCATCTAATTGACGATTGTTTCTTCGCTGGCGAACCGTGGTCGCTCGTGTGTCAGGCTTCATTGGATTATTTTGCTGCGGTATGTGAAGATCTAGGGGTGCCGTTGAAAGCTGATAAGACAGTTAGTCCAACGACGCGGCTCACAATATACGCTATCGAGGTGGATTCGGAGGAAATGATTGTTAAATTGCCGCAGGATAAGGTTGACCTAATTCGCGACTGTCTTGCGGCCCTGCAGCGACGGAGGAAGGTTACCCTGCGCGAATTACAGTCCCTGTTAGGTTTGTTAAACTTTGCTACGAATGTCGTGGTTCCAGGGCGAACCTTTCTCCGACGATTGCATGACCTTAATATAGGTGTTTCCAAGCCGAACCATAAAGTACGCGTTACACGGGCAGCCAGGGGCGACATGGCAGCATGGACGTTATTCATGTCAGTTTTCAATGGAAAGGCGATGTTTCTTTTTGATGATTGGGTCAATTATGACAGTCTTCAGCTGTATACCGATGCAGCCACTACTAAAGGGTTTAGTGCAGTGTTTGGGAACAAGTGATTGTACGGTCACTGGCCGGAAAGTATGGACAATCCGAGTATTAACGTGATGGCGTTGTTCCCCATTGTGCTTGCAATAGAGACTTGGGGTCCACTGATGGCCAATCATAGAAGTTTGTTTTCCACTGATAATGAGTGCACCAAGTGGGTGGTGAATGCAATGTCGTCGAAGAATCCGGGTATTATGAGCCTTGTGCGCAGGCTCGTCATTGCATCTATGCAGTACAATATTGTGTTTAGGGCACGACATGTACCTGGCAAAACTAACATTGTTACTGATTGTTTGTCACGATTTGATTTTCAGGCAGCACGCCGGTGTGTCCCCGAACTGGACAGACTGCCTTGCCGCGTACCGCCGGAGTCTTTGCGGGTCTGAACTCTATGTCAATGCAGGTGCTGCCAGTCTGCCGGCCCGTACCAGGCGGTCATATGTGAAATGCTGGGGTAAATTTAGTGCTTATTTGTCGGGGTTACACTGTGAGCCTGCATTACCTGTCCTGCCAGCGGCGGTTGTCAATTATTTGTCTTCATTGTTCGAGACTGGTTATGCACCGAGTACGATTGCGTCGTATGCATCAACTATCGGTTTTGTGCATAAGCTGCTTGGGTTCACTGACCCAATAGAGTCGTTTTTGGTACGCAAGTTTCTGTTAGGGCGCTTCAGACTGTAAGGGTACTACAGACTCTCGCCTACCTATAACAAAAGAGATTATGTGCAAATTGATTGATGTTCTTCCGACAGTGATCACCGCGATGCGATCAATTATTGTTGAAAGCGATTTTTTTGTTGGCATATCAAGGATTTGTTCGTATGGGGGAACTATGTCCACAATCATCGGTTGATCCGTCTCGGGTAGTTCAGGTAGCTGACACACAGTTTGTCTCTGACCATGGAAGGTGTACTAGTCTGACTGTGACGTTGCGTTATTATAAGCATAAGAATGGCTCGTCACCCATCTCCCTTCATTTTACGTGCATGCCGCAGCGGCCTCAGTATTGCGCAGTTTGTGCGCTTGCAGCATATCGCAGTGCATTTCGTCACACATCTGGCGCACTCTTCCAGTTTATGAACGGTGTGCCAGTCCCATACTCCTACATTTTGTCGAAGTTGCAATTCTTGGTTAAATCCATGGGTCTTGACCCGAGACGGTACAAACCACATAGTTTCCGGATTGGAGCTGCTACCGCGGCCCTATTAGCAGGTCACTCTGAGGAGTCCATTCGAAATATGGGTAGATGGTCATCTGATGCAGTCCATAACTACAAACGCCTCCCGTCAATTGAGTTCTGAGTAATTTGGTTCACAAAATGCGTGTGGTGTTGGCGTGTCAATGTAGATTGGCGCCCGCACTTCATGTATTTGTGTGCCTTGATTCTGTGCACTGGAGCATATTCTCCAAAAATTGAAGTGTTGTGGTTTTTGGCCTGCATCAGCGTATATCAGATACCCGCCAAGCAAACTGCTTGTTGTTGTTTTTTTTGTTGTTTTTCTTTTTATTATCATGAGTATGGCACATGCATGTGCGGATTGTGTAGTCCGTCCATGCTCAACATTGTTAGGCAGTATTTATCTAATTATGATTGTTAATGCCTTTATTTTATTGCCTCTGTGTCATTCTCTATATACTGCTTAATGTGTTTTTACTTACCTACTTACATGTGGTTAGTTTCTTTTTTCATTTTTGTTGTTGTTTTTTTTTCTCTCTGTATTATAGGAATTCCTACGGGTGGGCGAGCCATTGTTGTATATGTCATGAGTTGACATCTGCACCAATGTCTATGGAGAATATTTTGTATATGCCCACCTTTTCGATGGGAGCAGCTGAAAAGACATGTATATTTAGTTGCATTGGTATATATGTTATGAGTACCATTTTCTAGTCATTGATATATATGTTATAAGTACCATTTTCTAGTCAGAAAAAACGTCATTAAATAAAATGACATTATTGCAGATAATCTATTTTGGATGGCCGGCTGGGTACTAACATACAGCCAGGGCCGCGTCCTCTGGCTGTGCACCTGACTAGACAAGTCACGTGACGATAATGTATGCAGACGCCATCTTGGCAGAAATAAAAACATACTCATCCCGCCTCCACCCCAGCACCACCTTTTTGGTGTGGGCATGATAATTGTGTTTACAGGTGTATGCATTTTCTTTCACATTTGACATTGGTATTCACATTTGACAATGGTTGGGTAACTATGTACTTGCTTGATGGCGAATATTTTGTATATGCCCACCTTTTCGATGGGAGCAGCTGAAAAGACATGTATATTTAGTTGCATTGGTATATATGTTATGAGTACCATTTTCTAGTCAGAAAAAACGTCATTAAATAAAATGACATTATCACACCAATGCAGATATTTGTTGTTCTCCCATCTCAAACGAGCTTGGAATTCCTATTTCATTATGTAATTAGATACTTGCATATGTGCATACACCTCTCCGTCCAGCTGTGCCATCCAAACATATTTTATGTGGGATTTGCAAACAGGGCACGTTTTCTCGTGCACCTGTCCCCATTTGGAGAAGCGTAATATTGATGTTTTTAGCTGACAACATACAAGGCTGTACACAGGCCAAAAATTGGACGCTGATGTGTAAGTGTGATTTACCTCAAGATAAACTGGATTAGTGTTTACTGATCTTCATGCGCAATCGAGAGAACATTACATAATCCAGTATATTTTGAGGTTTATCTTGAGGTATAACATTTAAAAAATACAAATATTATTTAAAGGAGTACCCCCCCCCCCCACCCCCCCACCACGTCCAGAATCAAGGTAAATCATATTCAGTACTTTTATTTGCACAATAAACATCAAACATCGAGCACATTCAATGAAGTATTTTCAGTTGCACAATCAAACAAGCACATCTAATGAAGTATTTTTAGTTGCACAATAAACGTCAAAAAAGAATATGTATGTATCTTTTGTACATTTGTATACTGATGTCGGTCCCAAACCATATTGTTTTTTTAATTTTGATGGGGGGGATTATGTCCTACCTGTGACTTTGGACGGGGTGGATTTTGTCCTACCTGCATTTTAGACGGGGGGATTTTGTTCTCCTGTGTCAAAAATCATGGGGGGGGGGGATTTTGTCCGTATCCCAGATTTTCAACCAGCATAGATAATTTCATACTGCATAGTTGACCAACATTTCTAACGTAGACAAAAAAAGTAAATTATAATTACCATGTTGCCGATAATTATTTATAGCTGTATACTGAACACAGAATAACAAGTGAAAATTATATAAATTACTTCTAGCTGCAATATTGACAATTACATAATTGCGAAATATGTTTTATTATGCTCCATAAAGGTACACAATGAGCTGTAATAAATCAACAAAAAATGTATGCTGTTTTGTAATCATTGTAATGTACATGAACACGAGTCTGATCATCGTTTGTACTGTTCGCTGTGAAGTATTGACTACGCGAGTGGGGCGGTAGCAGAATCCTGGGACAAATTATACAATACTGTGTCCCAGTACAATCTGATCAGGGCTTGTACTGTACGTTATTTAGTCTGTACTGTGACTCAATATTCTGTAATGTGTCACAGTCTGTACTACTAGTGTACAGATTAAAGTATGATCAGACCGGATGAATGTCAACCACAACATAATCTCCTTCATTTAGAATTTTGTAGCTAACATTAGAATGTGGTCTGAGAGATGAAGCCATGCCTGCTAACATAGATCGTATGTCTGTATGAAGATACAGACGTGTGAAGAATTGTCTCTTAATTGAGTAGTCTTGTCGGCATATAAAAAAATGCAAATAACAGTTTGCACAGCAATTACTAATTAACGGCTTTTAATTGTCAACCATGACGTTAGTTTCGGATTAACGGTGTAATTTGTTAAATAACAATACAATACAATACAATATATTTTATTTGGCTTATAACAAATTACATGTTTTTGCCATATTATGTGAAATTTATACAGTACAGTGAGATTTGAGGAGCTGTGAATGGGAAACCTTGGTTAAATAATTTATTGCGAAAGTTTTGATCGTTAAAGTTTGTCGTGATTACGGAGATCTCAGACTACAACCACAACAACCTCCACGTTAGGTGGTCATTGTGTTTGATGTCTATGATCGCCCAGTCGCCGAACACCAGTTTAGGATTATATTTTGTGGCGATACCAAATGTCAACCATAGAGAATGAAATTGAGTAATCTCTATGTTTGCTATTTGTATCAGTTTACGGAAAGGCACGATGTGTGTTTACTGTTTATCATTACTGAGGCATATTGTTAACGGTTCTTCGTTTAAAAGCATAGAATAAGAATTTACTGACATTCGTGCATTTATGCTGAGCGGACATGAGCTGGTCAAATTTATTCAACGTGGGCCAGTGACAATAATATCTTGTGAAATATGCTCTTCTCAAGTCTGCATAATGTGGACACACAAGCAATAGGTGGTACTCATCTTCGACTTTGCGCATGTTACAATATGTACATAATCTTTCTTGTCTGGCTGTATTATTGTACCGTCCTGTTTCAATAGCTAGAGAATGTGAAGAAAGTCTAAATCGGCTTAGAGTCGCCTTAAGCTTTCTATTGGATATAGTGTCTATGTATGTCTCTGCATTATTATCGGATTTATACCGACAGTATAGTTTCAGTTTGTTTGAGTCGTGTATGGACGCATGCCATTCTTGATCGTAACTGTCTATTAACCGTTGTTTGATCTGAGCACATGGGATTTCCATCTCGCCTTGATTTAGCCATACGTTTGCAAAACCAGTCTCTGATAATATTTGTTTTATATGGTGAGCCCAGTTCAAGCCATTATATGTTACATTGTTATCTGCATCATGTTTCAACATGTTGTAAATACTATGCAACAATTTATCGTCTTTTTTGAAAATTGATGACCAGTATTGAATCATTCGTATTTTTCGAAATAATACCAATGGGTTTTCTGCCGAGCTCGCCATATAATCCAGACAAATGTGTCGATTTTTAAACCCCAAGTAGATTGCGACAGAACTTTGTATGTACCCTTTCTATGTCCCTGGCGTGATGATAACCCCATATTTCAGACCCGTACCCTAATACAGAGCCCACTAGGGCGTCAAACAGCGTAAAGGTATCGTGAATGGGAAGTGTAACGTTAATTAGCACTCGTGTCAAATTGTGTAATGCGTAAGTTCCATATTCACTAATACATTTTTGTGTTCTGTTCCAATGGCCATTTGTATAGAACATTATACCCAAATACTTGAATTGCTGCACCAATTCAAGTTCAATTTCATTGTAGTACAGTTTCGGTTGTGATGCACGACCTCGTTCAAACACCATCACTTTTGTCTTTTGGGTATTTACTTTTAGACTCCATGTATCACTATATGTCTTTAATTTATTTAGTCGAAGTTGTAGATCTTGAGCAGTCTTTGCGAACAGTACAGCGTCGTCTGCGTAAAGTAACATAAATATGTTGATATTGTCCAGGTCCAATGTGTCATCAGCGTCATCTGTGCGTAGACTGTCCACCATATCGTTCAGGAAAAATGTGAATAGAATCCCGGACATCGGATCCCCCTGCTTCACGCCTTCCTTCGATAAGAAGAAGTCGGATGTGTTATTATTAAACTTTGCACAAAGTTTCACTTGGTTGTACATGGCTCGAATAGCTGTCACCATGCTCGAGCTGACACCTTGAGTGATCAGCTTTTGCCATAACATCCGCCTGTCTATACTGTCAAACGCCTTTTGGTAATCCACAAATGCTACGAATAACTTTTGCTTTCCGTGTAGTAGCTTTGAGATAATTGCATGAAATACAAATATGCAGTCTACTGTCGATTTGTGTTGTCTAAACCCGTATTGACAATTCAGCATCTTTTCGTTTCTTTCGGCCCAGTTCGCTAGTCTATTATGTAACATTTGCGAATATATTTTTGCCAATACACTGCTGAGCACTATGCCCCGGTAATTGTCAGCATCGTCGATGGACCCCTTCTTGTGTATGGGTGTGATGGTAGACTGGCACCATGTAGATGGGTAGTGACCAGATTGGAAGATCGCATTCACTAATCGCAGGATGAAGGGGGAGATAACGTCTGACGAGTGTTTAAATATTTCATTCACAAGTCCGTCTAGTCCACACGATTTATTTAGTTTCAATGAGGAGATAACTCGCTGCAAATCTTCAATTGTAAATTCACAATGTAAGTCGTGGATCGACCTCGCCTCTTCTGGATCTATTTCATCATCATTCGGCATATCTTCTTTCCCGCTAAATAACTTCGAAAAATGTTCAAAAAAGTCATTTTCAGATAGCTTGCAATTGTTTCTCACGCTCTTTTTGTAGAACTTGCGCATTTTTTTCCAAAATGTTTTTGGATTATCCTTTGCTAATTTTGATAACCGGGTCCCCTCCTTTGTTTTGTATTCAGCTTTGGCCCTTCGTTTTACTTTATTCAATAAGTTACGTTTTTGAACAAAATTCAATCTGTTTGCAGCCATTCTATAGATAATCATCAGTGTTTAAAATGAGCGATTAATATTTCGGTGACAAACACACTCGTCTCCAATTATTAGCTTCAAAGTACGTGAAAATCAAAGTCTAATTTGGTTACTTTGTTCACAAATACTTTTACCGACAACACGGTTATGCCTCGGGTAACATACAATCGTCCCACCGCCGCTAAGCACCGTAAGCAGGTGCCCGTCTCAACGAATATCACGGAATTATTGTTTTTGGCAGCTGTGGCCTATTCGAGAACGTGTTCTAATTATTCTAGTTCAAATAACTCGTCCATGGCTGACTTGACTTGAAATTTGTATTCACAAATGCACACATGGCAGTTCAAGACAGGTCGCCGGCGAGAATCTCGAGAATATCTCACTCACGTGAGGTGACTACTGTCTGTTCCACGTTTTGCTGCCGACGAACATTTGGCCATTAAACACATTCAATCTAAAAAATATTTAAAAGTAAGTAATTGTTCATCAATAACAAAAATTTCACCCTCCCCAAACAATTTTATTTCATGAAATTCCATCAAATATTGATTTTATTGCGAAAAAACGATTTTCCTATGGGAATTTAACATGGGGAGACAATTTCCCAATTTTTTTATTTTTGTTTGGAAATTGACTCCGAAACCTGGCGAGATAGCTTGAAAATGATGTAACTAAGCAAACAAAAGTTAGATTTTGAAAATCGGTCCACAAATAAAAAATATATATTAAAAACATCTATGTTTGGCCCCATGTTAAATTCTTATAGGAAAATCGTTTTTTCGCAATAAAATCAATATTTGATGGAATTTCATCAAACAATTTTTTTCGGGAGGTTGACTTTTTTGTTATTGATAAAAAACTACTTACTTTTAAATATTGTTTAGATTTAATGTGCTTAATAGCCAAAAGTTCGGAACCAACATCGGAAAGTATACTTATCTAGCAAAGTATACTTTGAGGGAGAAATTTTCAATTTTAGGATAAATTTATTAATTTTTATTATACTGAATTTATTACATTATCACAGTCGTGTTGGCTGTGATAATCATGATAATGTAATAAATTCAGAACAATAATTCTGCATACTTTTAATCATCAAATATATGCAGTCGTTAGTTCTATATGACATAATGCATTTCGGGAAAAATAAATGATTACACCCTCAAATTTTGGTGAAATCGGCTACAGGTCAGGTTATTCTAATTTCAGGGCTGAATATATATTTTTGCTGTAAATATTCAGTTCTGATTTTGGGATTTACCCCCGCCCCTCCCCCACCCCCTCCCCCCATCCATCACAACAGGTAGCATATGGGATTCGACCCCATTAACCCGGCCTAAAATGTTGACAGGCCGTTAAACACCATTCAAACAACTCAGTCTTTCTTAATTAATCGACTTTATCACTTTCTAGGCATATCTGATAGCCAGCTTAGTGCATTTAAGGTATTATGTAATAGATAGATACACTTGACTTCAATGATAATTGCTTGACAAAAATGATGTAATATATGAATAATAACATATGTGAATATTGTTTTGTTACTCTATACTATATGGAGCATTGAATTCCCATCTCCGCCATCTTTGTATGTACAAGCCATCGTAAACTTTCACCACTTCGTGTGTTTGACACATACAGCAAATAATATGACAGTAAACCAAATAAAATTTGGTGCAATACATAATAGACAGATATGACAACGGCAAGCTATACATATTATGCCAGCAAACTATACAAAAAACAAGACATCTGAGCATTTCTCCCGTCAATCTCAAAATAAATTTCAATGTGTAAACTTTCCAATCTGACGCACAACCTATGTTACTGTGCACGTTACCCATAGGTAAAGCCATATTACTCGCACAGTAGGTGAGTAGACACCAGGGACAATACAATCATGTAACTGAGTGCATGTCACTGTATTTGATAGCTAATAACAGAGTACAGTAGTGGGTATGTATGTGTTGTGTGGTTTGCCAGGTAAACGTGATGCACTGTAGGATCTTCTGTGCATGAAACTATTTATAATGTGCTTCATGTTGTTAAAAACACAGGCACAAACCTGTCCAGAAAACTAACATATTTTACAGTTTGGTGTAATATAATTGATAGGAGTCCGTTCTCCTGACTCTTCTACATGTGATTAGCTACATTATAGCATATGTTCTACTTCATATTTGGAGTTCTTTGTCAAACGGCAGAACAGGTGAAACTGACTGACGCTAGAACACACAAAGATGGCTGACTTGGCCACCCCATGTGCCGTAAAGGATACAGTAACAGTGTCCACATATATGTTATACATATATTCCATCACATTTACGAGGCAATTATCTTTGAATCAAACGATGATCAGTAGCCGATTTCATCAAAATTGCAAAGTATTCTTTTCTAGCAAAGTATACTTTGAGGGAGAAATCTTCAATTTAAGGCTAAATTTATTATTTTGTTATTATACTGAATGTATTACATTATCACAGCCATTTTGGCTGTGATAATGTAATAAATTCAGTATAATAATTCTGCATACTTGTAATCATCAAATATAACCAGTTGTTAGTTCTATATGACATAATGCATTTCGAGAAAAATAAATGATTTCTCCCTCAAAGTATGCTTTGCTAGATAAGTATACTTTGCAATGTTGGTGAAATAGGCTACTGATGTTCTGAAAAAAACGTTGTTACATCAAACATGGATCACGTTATAGTATAATAAAAATTAATAAATTTATTCTTAAATTGAAAATTTCTCCCTCAAACTTTACTTTGCTAGATAAGTATACTTTGCAATGTTGGTGAAATAGGCTACTGATGTTCTGAAGAAAACGTTGTTACTTCAAACATGGATCACGTTATAGTATAATAAAAATTAATAAATTTATTCTTAAATTGAAAATTTCTCCCTCAAACTTTACTTTGCTAGATAAGTATACTTTGCAATGTTGGTGAAATAGGCTACTGATGTTCTGAAAAAAACGTTGTTACATCAAACATGGATCACGTTTATAGTATAATAAAAAATTAATAAATTTATATTCTTAAATTGAAAATTTCTCCCTCAAACTTTACTTTGCTAGATAAGTATACTTTGCAATGTTGGTGAAATAGGCTACTGATGTTCTGAAAAAAACGTTGTTACATCAAACATGGATCACGTTATAGTATAATAAAAATTAATAAATTTATTCTTAAATTGAAAATTTCTCCCTCAAACTTTACTTTGCTAGATAAGTATACTTTGCAATGTTGGTGAAATAGGCTACTGATGTTCTGAAAAAAACGTTGTTACATCAAACATGGATCACGTTATAGTATAATAAAAATTAATAAATTTATTCTTAAATTGAAAATTTCTCCCTCAAACTTTACTTTGCTATATATGTATACTGTGCAATGTTGGTGAAATAGGCTACTGATGTTCTGGTAAAACGTTGTTACTTCAAACATGGAAAACTTAAATTTAAAATTTCTCCCTCATAGTATGCTTTGCTAGATAAGTATACTTTGCAATGTTGATGAAATCGGCTACTGGTATATAATTGGTCCTTAACTGTGTTGTATAGATAATAGTGCAATTGGCGAGGAAAGTGACAAACGATGACACATACATGTGTATGTTGCTGTGACTTGAGAAATTGGGATTATGACCTGCGACCAGTGTAGATCCGGATCAGCCTGTGCATTCGAACATTCTGATCAGGATCTTCACTCTTCGCCATTCCATCAATGAAACACACCCCATGCCTCTAACAAGCAATTATATAATATATCCTTATCACACTACAGGAGTGTGCTATTTGATCAGGAGATCAACAGATCATAACACCCATAAGCCCCATTTACCCACTCACAGCCACATATGAACATGCTACCCACATTCTACCCACATTATATTAGCATACTACCGTTTACTTGTGACACGACAACTGTTCCTGTCGATGTCCACAATAATATCATAAATAACATTCCTACTGGCTGCATCGTTCCTTTCCACGTAAAATTCATGTAACAAATGCACATTGTCTGTTTGTGTTGATTAAGTACTTTCGACACGTAATACCAGATGTTACAAGCGTGATTAAAAGAAAATGCCTATGTGTTTACTACACTCTCGACTGCGCTAACTATTTGTCAATTTCTGTCTTTCAAAATACTTGAATATTGTGCTTGAAATCAATCTGGCTAAGCTCAAGTTCAGACAATCAAAGTACTCGATTGCAATTTGGTACATGTACAGTGGAACCTGTCTAAACCGGACACCCTGGGAGGACCACAGGATGTACGGTTTAGAGAGGTTCCACTGTAAAACAGACAGATGACTACTTCACGAAAAGCGTGGATGCTTTGCGAGAATGAACAGACGTTATCAATAGAGGTAAATTGCAATGAAACATATCAAAATTAAGTACAAAAAACATGTATCTGTGTCCGGTTTAGATAGGTTCGACTGTCTTGCCAATATATGGTAGAAACGTTGGTAACCACGTCAAGATTATGGACCCGTTCTACACAAGTAGCCTATTTCACAAACATTGCAAAGTATATTTATCTAGCAAAGTATACTTTGAGGGAAAACTTTTCAATTGAAGAATAAATTTATTAATTTTTATTATACTGAATTTATTACATTATCACAGCCATTTTGGCTGTGATAATGTAAGAAAATCAGTATAATAATATTCTGCATACTTGTAATCATCAAATATATGCGGTGGTTGGTTCTGTATGACATAATGCATTATTACTCCCTCAAAGTATACTTTGCTAGATAAGTATACTTTGCAATGTTGGTGAAATAGGCTACATATCATCCTTTTATTCAAAGAGAATTGCTTCGTAGATCTGATGGAATATATGTATAAGATATATGTGAATACTGCCTCGTTACTGTATCCTATCGGGCACATGGAATGGCGAACTCGGCCGCGATCTTTGTGTGTTTAAGCCATCAGCCACTTTCACCTCTTCTGGCGTTTGACACAAAACGCAAAATGTGTAGTAGAACATAATTATGATATAATGTAGTTAATCACAGTGTGTAAACTAAAATTCACCCAAATGCACATTGGGGAAAGCACCTAATTTGCATAAATTCAAGATGGCTGCCAAAGTGTAATTTACAAATTCTTAAATGCTCTCTATCATGAAAACTACGGTAGTCACAGTACACCATATAAATGTATTAACCACATATAGGAATATGTATATACATATTTAAAAAATAACTATAGAAAGTGTTTATGACGTTACCCCCAGCCGGGTGCCCGATGCCCGAGACGTGTAGAAATCGCGACGGACGTGTAAATTTTCCAATCTCACATTCCCGACGGGCACCTATGTTTTTTTTTGCTTTTTTTTCTTTTTTGTTTTTTTCCAGGTTTTAAAATATTTATTTTCCCCGTAATAGGTTTATGGTGGATCGGGGGCATCCCCCACAAACCGTACATAATATACATGTAATAGTCAGATACAAATACAAAATATACAATTACAGATATTCACCCTCTTTTGCTCTTGCAGTACTGGGTAGAAATCACTGTTCTATTAAGACTTCATGGTTGAGTGGTACATTAGAATCGTCATTAATGAGAGACCTGAATTTTTTATAAAAAACTTGCACGTGCTATTAAAAAAAGACAATAATACTTATAATAAACCCGCAGATTACAATGTCACTCTCCAGCGCTGCAAGAGCCAAAGTTTGATTTAGCATATGTAATACATGTAATTGATTATATGTTATCATTCATATATTACCCATGACCCAACTGAACCAGCCCCACTCTGTAAAAAGTGAAGTTCAATCCTACTGTGCATCTACATGTTTAAATCGTGTATTAACCCGTTCAACACTTCAGCCGTTTATATAGGTGTTTGTAAACAGTGCAGATCCAGACGAGCCGGCTCATCAGGATCTGCACTCTTTGCAAGTGATTTTCATAATTTATTTGTTAAAAAAAAATAAAAAAATTATAAATCGATTATTTGAAAAGTATTTTGTGTTGAATGGAATTGACCGAAAATTAACATATTATATATAAATGTAATAAAACTGGACGGTAGAAATGTTTTTCTAAATTCTTTAAAATTACGAATTGTTTACACCGGAATTGAAAGTCGTCTAGAAGCGGACAGGTGTAAATTCGCATTTTCGCTTACTGACATCTCGGCCCTATGATGAGTCGGCCGATCGATACCTCGGGTGTGGGTCAAAACGTACCCGATACCTCGCCCCCGGTATGACTATTAACCGGAGAGGACCGGACAGGTCGTTTCGTCCTAATTTTGTTTGTATATGTTTTTATACTACAAGCCTATGACGAGTTGGCAATGTCCGCTGACGTAATTACTGATGTTTTAATTAGAGATTGGCGAGCATTGTAAACCATGGTCAGACTACGCGAATGCACTGCCTGGTCTGGCCGCTAATGCAATAAGCCGGGATTTGTCGGAGATCGAGACCCAATTCACATAAACACGTTTGTTGTGTCACTTTAGACTTGTTCCCGGTAGTATTGTTTCGCCGCTGTTCACATACACAAATGCCGTGTGTGAATGAAAATAGCTGGCCGCTGGTCGCAGTTCGGGGTGGTCGTTATTCCTATGTCATATAAAGAACAAAATTGGACGGGTAAGGGGGTGGAAGGATTTTTAACTGGCCGTTGTGCAGGTGGTCGCTATTCACAGGCTGTCGTTAGCACAGGTTTGACTGTATATCTATTTATTGTAATTATTTAAATTAATTAATTTAAAACAGTATACTCAATTTATTTTAACGTTAGTAATACAGGGATCATTTTACAGGGCGAAGTTCTCTCCCTAAATTGTCTGACTTATTTTGATTTGAGGGAGAAGTAGTTGTTCACTATATAAAACATAAATTATTGTTTATTCATATGGCCATATTATAAGTATTACTAATAAATGCATTATATGCCACTTTATGTTAGTTACATATATATACTACTATACATTTAACCACCAATAAGCGGGTTCAATTCTGCAAATATATGGGCACCTAGAAGTTCATTCGGGCAAGTAAATTGTTCAAGCCCACTTGCCCGAAGGGCAAGTGTCTCAAAATGTTTTTCGTGAAGACTGGTTTTATATTGCTTTATAATTTGATAATTCCCAGTATATCTTGACTGGCCATATACAGACAACCTTTTATGTTCGCTAATTGGGATGTGCCGTGAAAAGTAAGCGTCGAATCCTGGAACATCAATAACAACAACAACAACAACAACAACAAAAACAACAATATTAAGTTTGTTGGTGCATTATTTGAAATTACTCAATGCGGATTATGCCACATGGTAAGTTACATAAATAATTAATGACATAATACTTCATCATATCGGGTGCTACTTCTTACACATTGGCCTGGAGAAAACCCAAATAATGTGACACCTCCCAAAGGCCATTTCAAGAGCACACGAACCTAAACCTGTGCAGTACCTATTTCAGTGCAAAGAGTCTCCCTGTGCTGGGCTGTGTAATATTTTTGCAGAGAGAAAACTGTTTTGCTCAGTTAGGGACCTCCCGTCTATTAGTTTAGGTATGAACTTAACCATTGTTTTGTATCTGGGGGTGGGGTGGATGGTGGACAGCATGACCAATTACTGAAAGCCGAGAGGACCAGTCAGTGGCATCTACATATTGAGGCCGTCACTGAAACCCTTCCTATACTGGCAGCAACTGGACACAATCATTGCACTAAGACTTTACATGTGTACCTGCAAAAATGGCAACTCTGGAGACTGATTTACGCACATTTTGAAAAAGGTCACCATGTGCTTCGAAAGTCAGACCGATTATGGGCAGGTCTAAGCACAGATCTTGTGATTAAACAATCACTGATGAAATCACTGAAAACGTCAGGTAGTGGTCTCAGTAGGGTAGAGGATTTACACAAGCGCAGCGATTAACATGGCGTATGTCCCAACCTGTGTGTCTGTCTATCAATAGTGCGATGCAGGAACTGCAATCGGTAACATATGTCAGCAGCGACCAGCATAAGGAGCAAGTCGACCGCGTGTGAAGCGTGATGGCGAAGATGTTGAGCTAATATTGACATTTCTTCGTGAGCGATCAGCATTCGATGGAGCTATACCATTGCGAAATATTGCCACAGGACTTGTTGCGTCGGAAAACGTAAATTGATAAATGATGCCAGAAACGTGGGTATTGACATTCTAAACAAAATGAAGGTGTAGTTAAGTATATGTTCAGAAAGAATGACGGTGTATTAAACATGAATAGAAACACAAAATGAAAGTTGATAATTCAGACATTAACAGACCCACAGCTGCTATTTCAACGATTTGCCTCATGTAGTATTAACGATGAAAATTTACCGGACGTATTTTCACATCAGTTGTGTGCATATCCAGCCTCTATATTCGAAGCGAAGGATGTGTTGAGAGCACCAGATAAACCAGCATTGACAGATGGAATTTAGTAAACTTTGTCAAGTGATGCGAGGTATTCACCTTCCGATCTGCCAAGCGCGGTATGCAGTGTGTCGTGGATGGCGGCTGGCTTCTTCATCGTGTACCATGGAAAAATGTTCCACATTTGGAGAGATATGCCAGTCGTATGTGGCGTTATTAAAGAAGAAATACCCGGGTGCCATAGTGTGTGTTCAATGGATATAGCCACAATACCATAACATACTCGGTTCATCGTCGCAGAGCAGGCCAAATTCGATGACCTGATGTTTTTGTCGAGGCACACTGAATTCTGGTCGTAAAGAAAGATGAATTTCTGTCAAACAAAATGAACAAGCAAAGATTCAATAAATCTTCTGAGTGGCATCCTAATTCATGACGAAACCGACTCGGATGTTCTAATAGTGGCAAATGCAATTGAAACCGCAGCATCTGAACCAACAGTAGTTATCGGTAGTCATTCGGAATTAACGATTATGTTACTCAGTAATCACAAAGTGGGTGAACTTGAATACAATCTGTAGTATCAACCTATCACTAAACACGTACGAAAAGTCTCCCCGACTATGACAAATAAACAATTGTCGAACTGTACTAGGGAGTGAAATGTGTTTGCACATGCAATGCTCGGTTGTGACACTACATCCAGCGCATCTGTGTCAAGCATCAACGAGGCTCGAGAATGTACCATTTTATTTGTATTCCAGCATACACGGAGTGGGAAAGGCGTATTGAAATCGATGAGCAGCTTCCGAAATGCTTCTAGCATTTTCAATGATCCAGAAGCATTTGTGCCAAACATCATCGAGGCTCGTGAATGCACCATTTTAAAGCTCTACGGTGCTCAATGATCTGAGGCTGCGTAAATTTATGCAAAAGTTCAATCATGGTAATTGTATCCATCCGAAGAGTTTACCACCAACGTCAGGATCTGCATCGTATCATTCTATTCGGGTATATCATCAGATCCAAGCTTGGAATGATAACGCACAGGCCCCGACCGAATGGGGCTGGAGCATCCATGACACACAACCGACTCCAATGATGACATCGACCCTATTGCCCCAGAATACCTGCTGAAATTGATTCACTGCGGTTGCAAGGGACACTGTTCTACATTGAAATGCTCATTGCCTTGGGGTAAGGGGTGTGCGGTTGGTCATGGATTTGCTCTAGCACGATAGAGTATCATCAGATGAATGCATGTATGAAATAACAAGGTGTTCCATGAAAGGAAACAGAAGGTATAATACATTTACCACAACGTTATGTTTGTGGACGCCGACGACGCCTGGGGTATGCCATAAGCTCTTCTGCACTTCGTTCAGGCGATCAAAAAATGATACATATTGTGACGTCATGATATATGTGCCTTGATACGCCCATGACAGGTCGAATGCCATTTTTAACATAATCCAGATCAGTTGATGTGAAACTGATTGGTGTATGTGCAGTATGTGCATGTACATGTCATATGTTAATATGTACAATACAATCATACGTAATTGGTCACTAATGTGATGCATTCAATTCCATGAAGGTTCTACTGAACATTTAGCCCAAATAACATAACAAATACAGACATTTCCAATGACTTTGTCACAATGACGTCACACTGAAGTCATGATAACGTCACAGTGATGTTATAATTACTTTCTATGATGATTTTTTAAATCCTGATATACATATTCCTATCTGTAGTTAATACATTTATATAGTATATTATGACTAGTTTTCATAATATTGTCTGTTTAAGAATTGTTAGGGGTGTTTTTGGCGGCTATCTTGAATTTATGCAAATTATGTGCTTTCCCCAATGTGCATTCGAGTGCATTTTGGTTTACACACTCACCAGACCATGCTGAAGCATAATCTGAAATAAAACCTTGGTAAGCAATTAGTGGTGGGTCAACCTTTATTTTTACCAGCCAAGTAGTCGGTCTGAAAATCTAAACAAGAGGGCCATGATGGCCCTAATTCGCTCACCTGACTCTCCATGCACACCATAGGAGAATGTGACATTGAGTTCATGTGTTTTAAAAATATTGTGCTATTTTTAGATGGCGGTCATCTTGGATTAAGAGATAACTCTTATTTTACCAAATCTGAAAATGCTTCACCCAAGGATCTTAACTTCCTATGAAGTTTGGCTAGCATTGGCCATGTGGTTCCTGAGAAAAAGACGTTCAAAATCTTGAATAAATGGACCTTTTGGTGGCCATCATGGATGACAAATATTGCACAAGAGCAATCGCCTCATCGATACCTACAATTTTATATATGACATGAGCATATTCGGTCAAAAATAAAATTTGACCCCAATTTGACCCCACTGGCCACGCCCATTTTTGACCCCGTGGTCACCACTTTAACAATTTTGAAAGAGCATTGTACATCGATCATTCCTTCCATGTTTCGTCGAAATCCGGCTAGCGGTTCATGAGAAGAAGATTTTTGAAGAATTTATGCTATTTTTATACTGCGGCCATCTTGGACTAGCGATGACCTCCATTTTAACAAATCTGAAAAGGCTTCACCATGGACCATAATTTTTAAGTTTGGCAATCATGGGCCAAGCGGTTCATGTGAAGAAGAACTTTAAAATCTCTAATAAAATAACAACCTTTTGACATTTCGGCGGCCATCTTGGATGACATAACAATCCGCTTTCGACAAAAAATGTACCAGAGTGATCGCCTCATCGATACCTTCGATTTGATATATAACATGACGATATCCGGTCAAAAATAAAATTTCACCCCAATTTGACCCCAAGGGCCACGCCCATTTTTGACCCCGGGGTCACCATTTTAACAACTTTGAAAGAGCATTGTAAATCGATCATTCCTACCATGTTTCGTCGAAATCCAGCTAGCGGTTCATGAGAAGAAGATTTTTTAAGAATTTATGCTATTTTTAGATGGCGGCCATCTTGGATTAGCGATGACCTCCATTTTAACAAATCTGAAAATGCTTCACGCATGGACCATAACTTTTAAGTTTGGCTACCATGGGCCAAGCGGTTCATGTGAATAATAATTTTGAAATCTCTAATAAAAGAACGACCTTTTGACATTTCGGCGGCCATCTTGGATGACATAACAATCCGATTTCGACAAACAATGCACCAGAGTGATCGCCTCATTGATACCTTGGATTTGATATATAACGTGACCATATTCGGTCAAAAATAAAATTTTACCCCAATTTGACCCAACGGGCCACGCCCATTTTTGACCCCGGGGTCACCATTTTAATAACTTTGAAAGAGCATTGTACATCGATCATTTCTACCAAGTTTTCTCGAAATCCGGTTGGCGGTTCTTGAGAAGAAGATTTTTGAAGAATTTGTGCTATTTTTAGACGGCGGCCATCTTGGATTACGTGATGACGTCATTTTAACAATTTTGTAATCCCTTACCTAAGGACCATGACCATGAAGTTTGGTGACCATAGGCCCAATGGTTACCGATGAGAAGACGTTTGAAAATGTTCACGGACGACGACGGACGACGGACGACGACGGACACATTGTGGTAACAATAGCTCACATGAGCTTCGCTCAGATGAGCTAAAAATAGACGTGATCAGTCACATTCAGTGTAGCTTCTGTACAAATAGCGAACAGTGCAGCACCTGATCAGATTGCGGATACACAGGCTGATCTGGATCTGCACAGTTCGCAGCTTACCAAAATAAACCATTGTCACATAAATCTATTTTTCACTGTGACTGCTAGGCTAATCAACATTCGTATCATTTGTTGGATTGGATATGGTAAATGAGCCACGTCGCGAGAAAACCTGTCTTCGGGAGTCTGACGACGTCACAAGATATGACGTCGTGAACTTAGCTGACGTAATTTCCGCTGAGATTTGCATGTTGCACTCTGACTTCGAAATTTAGTTGCTTGTTTCAGAACAATAGGCTACGATACTCGCTCACTGCAAGGCGAGTTGACTCTCCAAAGGACAAAATGCTACCGTAACACCCCCAAAACAAACACAAGGCGGTGTAACAAGCTGATATTGCAGTAACAATTGTCTGCAAAAATGTTAGAGCGGGGTCGGTCAACCCCCCTCCCACTCCCCCTCACAGTAAACACGTTTAAACCTAAATTTGCAAGAAACAGTGCAGAGAGTATTGTCAATACGAATTAAATCGTAATAATCGTTGTCCATCTGTAAACCAAGACTTGCATAATTATGATGTAATATGTACATGTACGTAACACATTGGTGTATACATGTATACATTAATGTACGTAACACATTGTTGTATACATACATGAATGCAGATTTATCTGAGTGTGTCTACATATTGGAATACCGATTGCAAGTTAAGGCTTGTCACATTCAAATGAAGGTACATGCCCATTCAGTAGGCACAAACTATTCTTTATAGGAATTAAATAAGTGTATAATTGCGTCAACATTCCACTAGTTCTGAAAAAAATAGGAGTGCCCGCTATACAGATATAATCATTTAGTAATACTTATTTTACTCATAGTGACTCGAGGTGGTATTAGGCTATTTTCATATGCAAATGAGGCATGATATATTTCAATTATTTATGCAAATTAAATGCGTCACCTGAACAAATAATATTTCGACAGATTATAAAGTATAATCATTACACATCAACACATAAATACAGAGAATAAATCGTAATGTCCGTTAACATTTTAAGGAAACACTATTATCGCCCCTGATATCAGTGTGGAAAGTTACGTCTGATATGAATTGTATAGTCATGCCAATCAGTACGCGGGGTTTATGGTGAAATGAATGTTTATTTGGCCTGAAAATGTCATATCTACAGAATATACAAAACTATCTATAAAGAACAGTGTGTGCCTACTGAGTGTACATTTAATGTTGAACGTATTGTCCTCCCATTTACAGGTGTATTCCCATCTGTATTTGCTGAACAGTCGTGTAACCCACAGGTGAATGAAAAAACATCGCATTCAGTATCATTTCTAGTATATAAGTGTAAGGTCAGCTACGTAGTAAAACATGTGCATATTTCAAAAACCCGTTAAAATGACAGGAATCGGTAGGTTACTATAACAAGTTCCATGGAATATGTATAAACATACAGCATTCAGCGCCACAGTGTTGTTTACCGGGTTAAAACGTACAATTTGCATGTGATATAGCACTAATTTTGTCACCCCGTTCTCTCCAGAAAAAGTCGTCGAAATCGACGGCCCCTGAACATATTAATAATGTATACAGATAGGCAGGTATTTCGTGGTATTGTCAGTCTCCCAGGGCATTATCCAGACTATATCTATTTTATATACGTAGATTAATATATCTAGAATGGAATGTGCACCATTCCAACTTCGTTGTGCCGAATAATTGTGAATAAATCTGCGAATTAACATGTACTGTCGAAAACAATTTGGCTGTCATTGTTACAGCAAAACTCACGTGACGTGACGTCATTTCTAGACAGAGCCAATCGGAACGCGCTTCGCTGTTACAGGCGACCATCGATTTCGACGACTTTTTGTGGGGTAGATTATGTGGACAAATAGTGCTGTAAAACAGACACCAATTACTGTTTAACCTGCTAAATGACACTGTGATGCTGAACGATGTCTTTTTTATAAATATTCATCATGAAATGCTATGGTAGGGTAACAATTTCTATCATTTTAACGGGTTTGAAAAAGGTGCGTGTTTCATAGCGTTGCTGACCTTTTTATTTATATTAGAAACTAGATATTATCGCTGATATTTTTTTCTGGCACCTGTGGTATAACCCAATGAACCAACCAGTTAATCAATACAGAAATGACATACCTGGACAGTAAATATTACTGTCTGTTTTATATACTTATGTGATTTTCTACACTTATAAATTATTAAAACGCTCAGTAAACAGGACGTCAAAAATAAGAAATACGCCGTACTCGCGCACACGTTTATACTTGCTGGTACATGAACTTTCCGGTTTGCCTTGGTCGCTTTTCACTTTCATGTATTACCAAAACAATCAAGCTCATCTGTTTATACATTCATTAGTCAATGTCAAACATGCTTCTAATTTGTCAACTTGCAAACTGTTGTAAATGTTGGCGTATACTCTATGTGTACCGGTAGCTACGTATATACGGTAACGTCGTTTTGACGTCGTTTGACGTCGCTTTTATGTGACGTCGTCTCATTTGTGGTGTTATATAAAATATAATATCTTAATGAATATTGCAGATATCATGATCAAATAAAAAGCATTCAATTCATCATACAAATATCATTGTCATAGTAACAAAATGTCAATTTGACCAAGAATTTTCCGAAGACAGGTTTTCTCGCGACGCGGCTCATTATATGCGAAACCCTCCCGTATCGGTAAACGCGACGTAACGAGTTATGACGTTACAAAAAACGGTGTAATTTTCGCGCTGTTTGGACAAAACAGACGTCACATGTAGCGTCATTGTCGTGCCGGTCTATATGTATACATTAAATGGCTTGTCGGCCCGAAGGAGCCGGTACGATCAGTGCTACCCCCACCCCCTGCCTCTCATGTTTTGTCAATTTATTTATTTTCTAATAAACATGTTTTGGCAGCATATGAGAATCGTCTCCTAAGACGATTGTTATGTGTCCTGTTGGGGACACGTTACAATCTCGCTAGTCGCATAATATACAATAAGCTCGGTGTTGTCCCATCACGTCGTACATGACATGCACCTGCTGTTGTAATCAATACTGTCTGTGACTTGCGGAGGATGAGACACCTAATGTTACAAAGTCATGCCGATCTGACATTTGATACATGCCGGCGCGATGTCAACAGACACACATTTACGATCAATTACTCAACACATATTTATCCATTTTGGGACACTATCAGGCATGGAATAAAATAGAACTTTATTTAGTAAGGTTTGGTTCTGGAACTATCTTTCGCACATAATTATTCCATAACTTTATGACATGTGAAGTTTAAAAGTCGGAGGTGCAGAATCCCAGAAAAGAAGATAAGGCAAAAACCGGCGATGCGATGCAGTAACCAATAACATATCGAAACATATATGTTTTTCTCCCAATAAACATAAATTGGTAGCACATAAGAATCTTCTCCTAAGACGACGATTATCATGTTTTTGTCAAACTATGTTGTTGTTTTTTGTCAAGAAGTATTGGGGTGTGTCCAGATTTATTCTACTTCTTAATAAAAGTATGTTTCAGCGGCACATGAGAATCGTCTCCTAAGACTATTTGTACGTGTCCTGTTTGGGACATGTTACATTCTCGTGTTCTCGCGATATCGAGCATGGGTTGATCACGAAAATGCGAAGTATGATCGCGAGATTGCGAGACGAAAACACGCGATTATATCATATTCAATCTTGCATTTTCGTAACCTCACCCACAGGTGGAAGATCGCGCGTTTTTGCTTCGCGATCTGCATCAACACGCATGAGCAAAACTAACCCGAATGTTATTTCTGTAACACAAGGTAAGTCGCCCTGCGTTACCTGCGTTTTATAATTCGGGTTAAAGCAAAATATATTTCCAAAAACGAAAGGCGAGATGGCGAAAATGCGAGACGATTCTCATGTCTTTAGGAGACGATTCGCATGTTTTCGCAAGACGGAAACATTGCGAAACGACAGCTCTAGACGAATCATAATGCTGATTGTTTTATTTTGGATTGCAGATGAACACTTTTATTTAAAAATGGCAGACGTACCTTTGTCCTTTATCAAAATGTTTGCAAACTGTAGATCCCGATGAGCTGGCTATTCACGAGCCGTCTCATCAGGATCTACGCCATGCGTACGTACTCAATTTCGCATTTTTAACCCATAAAGGAGGTTTTCGCTTGGCGCGTCACATATATGAGCCGCGCCGTGCGAAAACCGGGCTTAATGACAAAATGTTCCGTTTTTACTTTTTCGCGTATACTGAATTGTACATCTTTTAAAAGCCATATGCCGCAAAGATTATCAATGTATCCCAATTATTTTTCATTTTAGAAGTATTTTTATGACGCGTGGTAAAAACTTATACGGAATTTTAGATCAATGACGTCGAAATTACGACGTTTTTTATACAAGGGGTGTTGATCAAATACCCGGACAAGTCCTATAGATTTGTCATTCTTTATCGCATGTCAACCAAATTTGGATATCTCGTAGCCTCGCCAAGTGTCTCCCATTAGGCCAAGACAAAGTATGAACATAATGTTCATAGCTCGTGTTGTGTTGCAGTTGCTAATGTAACGTCATGTTTTGGATTGCGGCCCAAGTAATGTAATTTAGTATGAATACTTTTCAAATAAGGCAGAGTGGGAAGTGTTGGCGTTTCCCTGTTGTTTGCTGCTGTCTGAAATAATTTTGGGGAATAATAGCGACATTATTTAACATTTCGTATGCGACGAAATATTTAAAAAATTTGACATCATGACCGGAAATGACGAAGTTCACCGACTGCCAGCTCTGTGTAAGAGAATATGCCAGAAAAACCAAGATATTATATTAAAGTTTGTATTTTAACACAACACACGAGATATTGATGGTGAGTGAAAGTCTTATTTGCTGACGACAGTTCTCTGTCCTTTTCTTCAACAAATGTTGATTATCTAGAAGGCATAATAAATCATGACCTGCTAATGATTTCTGATTGGGCTAAACAATGGTTGGTTAGTTTCAATCCGAACAAGACTGAAGCGATGCTTCTAACATTAAGACAACTTGATCGACCCTTAAACTTAATCTTTCAGAACAAGTCCATAACCTTTGTTGACGATCATAAGCATCTTGGTTTAACATTGAGCAATAACGGAAAATGGCATACACACATACAACATATAATTAATTCGACTACGAGAGTATTGGGAATAATGCGTAACCTAAAATTTAAGATAAGCAGAGTCTTTAAACCAAATATATATATCTTATATGCGACCTACACTAGAATTTGCTTCATCAGTCTGGGATGGGTGTACAGAATATGAAAAGGATTCGTTGGAAAAAAATCAGAATGAAGCCGCGAGAATAGAAACATGATTAACACTGTCACTATCACTCGACAACTTAAGGCAAGAAGTTGGATGGCAACTTCTATCTGTTAATAATATATCTCGTTACAATCTTAGAAATCAATCTGATTTGAATGTCCCCACTACACGACTGGAAGTATACAAACAATCGTTTATACCATCTTCGGTACAACTCTGGAATGAAACTGACCCGTTGCTGAGAAATATAGATAGTCTTAGACACTTCAAAACATCATGCGCCCAACAACTATGTACTCAATATAATATACCACCATACTATTTAGAAGGAGATCGATTGTTTTCAGCTAAGCATGCAAGAATTCGAAATAAATGTAGCAGTCTTAATTGTGATCTTTGCAATAACCATATCAGGGAAACTCCCTACTGCCAATGTAGTGAAGTTGTAGAGGATGCTGAACATTACTTCTTTGAATGTATTAAATATCATGCGCAACGTCTAATTTTATGCCAGTCACTGCGACAATATTATCCCATAAACGCACATATACATTTTCATGGCATACCTGAAGAAAGTAATGAGCACAATACTGTTATTTTTAAAGCTGTACAAGATTATATTAAAGCTACGAAAACAGGTGAGTAACACACTTGGTGGATGCATGAGACGCAAGCTCTATCGGATGCTTTCCATTTGCCAACATCATCCGGTACCACCTGATAACAACGAACACTGACATCAACTGCAGTGCATATCTATCTATGCATTAGGTTATATATTATATGTACATTGTGACACATAAGTCTTTCACTCTTTCACTCTTTCTCCCAATCTCCTCTCTCACTTTCTTTACTCTCTCTCTCTCTCTCTTTTTATCCGATTTTTCCTTTCGTACATTGTTCAAATATATATATACTCATGCGGTATATATATATATATATACCGCATGAGTATATATATATTTGAACAATGTACGAAAGGAAAAATCGGATAAAAAGAGAGAGAGAGAGAGAGTAAAGAAAATGAGAGAGGAGATTGGGAGAAAGAGTGAAAGAGTGAAAGACTTATGTGTCACAATGTACATATAATATATATATATACCGCATGAGTATTGGTATGTACCCATGATATACCTGTATACGTATCGCCATTGCTGTTAAACTGATGAATAGTTGAAATACTTGGGTAAGGGCTGTAATTAATGTTGTGAGAAACTGTAGCTCAACCCCATTGTACTTATATGCAATAAACTATGTTTAAACTAAGCTAAGTGAAAGTCCATCATCGGGATGACAATATACGAACGATACAGTCGGATAGACAATGAACATGAAGGCGTGAAAGGCTAGGCCAAACATGGACGTACAAAAGTGACGTCGTCAGACGTTCTGACACAAAGTAAAAGTCTTGGTCGACTGACCACTTTTCGTGAAATGCCAGATCGGTTGAACTCACTGTGTGATTAAAAAGATTTAAATATGAGGAGACATATATGGCTAGATAGATCCCGATGATGAACATGTAGCAGAAGGCAAGACGAGTTACCAATTTCTCTCGAGTTTTAGGATAGTTGAAATGACATCTGTACATTTTTCCAATTGAGTGGTTACAGTGGATGAATCTATTATCAAATATCGTCGATTGAGGCGTTATTCAATCGTCCATATTCGCCCCATCTTGCCCCATGTGATTTCATTTTTTAATACCGTACACGAACAGCCGCATAAAGAGAATCCACTTCGACAACATCAGCAGTCAATAATGTTACTGCTGGTATTGCAGGTGGTATGTTTGAACAAAGGTGAATTGCATTGCCTGACTTAGCTGTCGGAAGTGCATGTAGTATAAAGAAAAAGATGTTGTACCGTTTATTTTGAAAAATAATAACCCATTGTGCGAGCACGAATGAAAGCATGGACATGTTCTTCTTCCATTGAACAATATGCCATGGAGCATAACATTAACATAACGTCATTTTGACGTCGGGCCCCATATCGCGTGATGACGTTGTGTTGGTAACGATAAAATTGCCTATGATATATTAATGATGAGTTGTGCATATGAAATCGATGAAGCATTTATCAATCATCATGGATGTGAATTTTCAGTTAACCCAAGGCATATGGATGTTGCAGCATAATAATACTGGTTATTCAACCAACACTGGAAATCGAAAACTCTTACAAGCAACATATCCGCGATGATCGGTGGCTGGTAATAATGTGATGTGTTGGCAGTTTCAACATTAGCCACACGAGTGACCGTACAACTTTATGTACATAGTGTGCTTGAAAATCCCGCGGGACCATAACCCAAACCGCGTAAATATAATACATAATTGGATGTTGCAGTTGCAGGTTATGCATATGGGATGCCCATCCCCCATATAAATCCGCCACAGCTGGAGCTCATTTTAGATATGTGCATGTGACCAATGACTTTCATATCAAGACAAAGTGGTGTTATTTTAATTACTACAGAAAGAAGTGATAAAAATATCACGTAATAACTTTCACTTTCTTTTCACTTTAATATGAAATACATTTCAGACACACCGATTGGCATTCAGGGATGAACTATATTCCCAAGGGGCGCTTGTCCCCGAATCCCCAATCCGGATCATATGATTGTGCCCACACGTAATTTTCACGATAATTAATTGTTTTCTATTCCAAAATTATATCATAAGGACGTTGACGGAATTGCTGTGAAGGGAATATTTATTTGTAGACATTGCACGTGTACATCTGCATAAATACTTCAGATCACAGCAAATTAATTCAAAATTTCACAACATATGTTCAATGGGTTGTGGACGACTCTGGCGTAACCTGTTATTCAAATGCGTTACTAATGTTGAATTGACTGAATATATATATATATATATATAACCATCAGTCACTTGTGCATTCCGATTAGAATGTGAATGGGATCTGGATATACGCAGGTCGAAATAACCATTTCATTACGATAACTCTTGCATAACATAAGTGTTTGCTGCATTGTTTTTGTTGTTATGTTTGTTTAAATCTATAGTGGTGTATCACATACCAAAAGGCAAGAAATAGGCCAGTGTGCAGGAGCTGCTTCAAAATTTCAAAATTTTCTCGGGGAGCATCCCCCCGGACCCCCCTAGCCGTCTCATTCGCTTCGCTCATTCGACTGTCGGGCATATACAGACAAGTTGTCCAAGCTACGCCACTGCTTTTGACAAGGGGTAGTTTTGCCCTGGGTCTGTTTTTACTTCGTTTAGCTTTATTAATACGCCCGTACAACCTTCAGTCTTCCCGATTTGTCTCCCTTAAGTTCGAGCGATTATAGGACGTCGATGATCTTGATTAAATTTGAATTCCCGCTCAGGCGGTCACGCGACTCGTCGGCGCAAGGCATGCTGGGTACCAGTTGGGGCGTAATGGACGCGATTTGACGAAAGTCAGAATATCTTCAAGAATTTTGTCAAAATACGCGCTAAATCACAGTCTAGAGGTATAAATTTTACGTTAGCCTTGTTCGCTAATACACTATGTAACATGGTAAACAATTGGCACTGTTTTATTTGAAAGGAAATGCTATTTAATTGGATAAACTATGAGCAAGAAATGGCAAACACTTTCATAATTCCGGAAGAATTATTCTGAAACTCATGATTTCGTCAATTTCGCGCACCTGCACCACCTAATTCGCCTCGTTGAAGTGCGCAAGGGGAACATTACCTTCTTTTCTATATAATTTAATCATTTATGAACATTTCAAGCAATTAAATTATAATCGCTAAATCTATTTTAAATGCATAATATCAGATGTATGATGATAATGATGGTGGGTCTAGTTTTTGGGTTATTAACAAGTTCATCAACTAGCGATTTTTATAAAACATACCATATGAGCTAACTTGTCAGTTCAATCCAATGCTAAACATTTCTTTCAATGTTTCTTGCCTTCAAAATCAGATTGTTGTTAGATTAAAATCCACGTCAGCGCGTTTAGCAACACAGGAGTCGGCCATCTTGAATCTTGACTTATGGTTGGTGTTTTCGGGCGGAGGGGTATGTTCCGAAAGTGTGAATAAATCTGCTAATTTGTCCCGAGTTTTCATTGGCTGTTGATGTCTCGCAGATGAATAAGGCACAGTGAAGGAAAACTTGAAACTTTTATATTGTTTATGATTTTAACAATATTAAAGAGCAGATTAATGGTGGACGTAGAAAATCAAGGTTGGTTCGTGAGTAAAATTACCTAAATGCCTAAAATTACAAAAATTACCAGTATTTAATCCAAACACTGGATTTGGTGGCATTTTAATGGACATAATGTACGTCATGTCACGCTTATTTTAATCACCTGACGTAAAGCACATCGCGGCTACACATATGTCTATAAATTACAAAATATTTGAATACCCCGAGAACTCCGACTACCCCGAAAACTGGCGCCTCGACCATATATCATTTACCCTTGCGTGTTTGAAGTTCGTGAACATAAACAAACTCGATGTGTAAACAGATTCAATTTTTAAACTCGCTCACCGTTTCTGTTCTTACCCAATCTTTAAAAAATGGTTACAGTCACAAAAGATCGCTGATGCAACACTCCATCACACAAAGAAATATGACGTGCATATTGCCATGTTGTGTACTCGAGTTTGTGATGCACTATTCCCAGTATGCAATTCATTAATAACGTCAACAGCTAATATAGTTGCCAACGGTAACTTGCAATCTACTCACGTACCACGGGAGTAGATTGCAAGAGTTACCTTTCACAACTACAGCTAATAGATGCTTCCAAAAAATACCAATTGGCAGGAAGTGCCCATTTTGTTACAGTGTAACGGTGTAATATTGTAGCGAAGGATATTTTCCCATGTAACTGACAAACACATGTAGGTATCGGTTCTTGTTGTTTAACGTTATGTATTTAATACAATTTTATACAGACATTATATCTGTGATATAGTACTCCGTCATAACGCTTATGTAATGTAATTAGAGTTAATATATGTATGTACTCAGAACTACTATGAGGCAAGATCCCAGAGAAGAGTGCGTTGTTTGAATGGCATGCTCAGCAAATTGAGGTACTGGCAGAAGGTATTCCTGAGATTCCTTAACCCTTCAACACTACAGACCATAATTTCCATATTTTTTAGACAGAAAACATTCTGGCATTTCATTATTCTAATTTCATGACTGAATATATATATTTTTATGTAAATATTCAGTTCTGAATTTTGGAATTTACCCCCATCACAACAGGTATTATAAACATATGGCAGTTAACCTGGCTTAAAATAACCTTAGCTATTGACAGGCCATTAAACACCATTAAGTCAATCAAATCAAGTCTTTCATCTTTCTAATAACAGCGAGCGAGTTGGCTGAGTAACGATCCCACAATAGAGCGAGGTGGTTTGCGTGACGTTCCCAGCCAATCGAGTTGCCTCAGCGGAATATCATGATGATGGCGACTTCGGGAGGTGACGTGGTTGTCCACAGCAGTGCCGGCGCCGTCTCCAGTGATGTCGAGGCGTTGGTACAGGCGGCCGTCAGTGTCCTCACAAACGATATCCAGGTAATACAGCGGTATACTTACTGGTGTTGTACCCCTACCGGCGTAAAATGTTTCCCGTCAAAATAGACACCAATTTCCCATTCAGCTAGTGGGTGGCAGGTGGGAGCATGCAGGGCTCCAGATAAGTAATTAGTCAGAGCTCCAGATAAGGTGCGTATTGGCGTAGCAATTATTTTAGCTGAATACGCATTGATTTTCAAAAGCGGGAGTACACAATACGCACAGCAATGTGAAAATACGCATTGATTTTCAAATTGAGTAGTGAAAATACTGTCATAAAGTTGAAAATTCACTTAGTTGAAATATAAGTGAATGTTTAAATGTGTTATTTGTTTTTAGCTGGCCTGCACAAAGTGCAGAAGAGCTTATGGCATACCCACCGCGTCGTCTGCGTCGTCCACAAACTTAACGTTGGGTAAATCTCTTATAACTTCTGTTTCCTTTCATGGAACACTGTTATTTCATACATGCATTCCTCAGATGACTCTCTATCATGCTGTAGCAAATCCATGACCCACCGCCTACCCCTTACTCAAAGGTGAAGGTCACAAACTTAGCACATTCATAAACTTAACGTTGGGGTAAATTTCTTATAACATCTGTTTCCTTTCATGGAACGCCTTGATATTTCATACATGCATTCATCTGATGACCCTCTATCATGCTATAGCAAATCCACGACCCACCACCCAACCCTTACCACAAGGTCAAGGTCACAAACTTAGCATGTTCATAAACTTAACGTTGGGGTAAATGTTGTGTAACTTCTGTTTATTTACAGGGAACACCTTCATATTTATGCCCCCGCCACCGAATGGTGAGGGGGCATATAGTGCTACCGGCATCCGTACGTACGTCCCGAAACCTTAACGCTCGGGTAAATGGCTTATAATTTCTGTTTCCTTGCTCGGATCTGCTGACATTTCACACACACATTGCTCCAATGGTCCTCTACCGCCCCGTGACAAATTCACATTCGTCCCGCCCCCGCTAAACCCAGGGTCAAGGTCACAGACTTGGTGCCTTCGAAACCTTAACGCTCGGGTAAATGGCTTATAAATTCTGTTTCCTTGCTCGGACCTGCTTCACATTTCACACACGCATTGCTCCAATGGTCCTCTACCGCCCTGTGACAAATCCACATTCATCCCGCCCCCGCTAAGCTCAGACTTGGTCACAGACTTGGTTCCTTTAAACCTTAATGCTCGGGTAAACGGCTTGTAATTTCTGTTTCCTTGCTTGGATCTGCTTCACATTTCACACACACATTTCTCCAATGCTCCTCTACTGCCCTGTGACAAATCCACATTCGTCCCACCCTGGCTAAGCCCAGGGTCAAGGTCACAGACTTGGTGCGTTCCAAACCTTAACACTTGCGTAAATAGCTTATAATCAAATATGCCTCGTTTTCTTTGGCTGCCAGCGGGGGCATTCGTGTGCCGACAGGCCACATTTCTAGTTCATACATGCATTCATCTGATGATACGATACCATGCTATAGCAAATGCATGACCCACCGCCCATCCCTTACCCCAAGGTCAAGGTCACAAACTTAGCACATTCATAAACTTAACGTTGGGGTAAATGCCTTAAAACATCTGTTTTCTTTCATGGAACGCCTTGATATTTCATACATGCATTCATCAGATGACCCTCTATCATGCTGTAGCAAATCCACGACTCACTACCCAACCCTTACCCCAAGGATAAGGTCACAAACTTAGCATGTTCATAAACTTAACGTTGGAGTAAATGTTGTGTAACTTCTGTTTATTTACAGGGAACACCTTCATTTTTAGCCAGGTTTTTTGAAAAAAAATCCAGGCAAAAGCCGGGCGGGCGGGCGGCGTCCACAATCAATGTTAAGTTTTCGTGTTTGAGTCCATTTCTTTGTTACTGTACCACCTAGGACCACCAAACTTTCACAGCTTCATAATCAAGGGGTGCCCACCACATATCACTATCCAACATGTTTTGTTTTTTTTATCTTGACCCATTTTTTCCGCGTAGTCGACTTAGCCATTTTCAATGTTAAGTTTTCGCGTTTACAATGTTAAGTTTTCGTGTTTAAGTCCATTTCTTTGGTACTGTACCACCTAGGACCACCAAACTTTCACAGCTTCATAATCAAGGGGTGCCCACCACATATCACTATCCAACATGTTACTTTTTTTTTTACCTTCACCAATTTTTTCCGCGCAGTCGACTTAGCCATTTTCAATGTTAAGTTTTCGCGTTTACAATGTTAAGTTTTCGTGTTTAAGTCCATTTCTTTGGTACTGTACCATCTAGGACCACCAAACTTTCACAGCTTCATAACCAAGGGGTGCCTACCACATACAACTATCCAACATGTGACCATTTTTTTACCTTCACCTATTATTTCTACGTAATTGACTTAGCCATTTTCAACGTTAACTTTTTAACGTACGTCTGGTTAAAGTTTTTTGGTTAAACCTTTTTCGTTATACTATATCTCTGCAACTGCTTCGCCCATTACCTTGGATCTTCACATGGGTGTTTATCATCATACATATTTTCATTCTAACCCCCAACCGTGCGGCCCCTGTGCCCGATGTCAAGGTCAAATTACTTTGAATTTTTTTGTTAAAGTTTTTTTCGTGTACTATATCTCTGCAACTGCTTCACCCAATACCTTGATACTTCACATGGGTGTTTATCATCATTGTCGCACCTGCTTGCGGAAAGCGCGATCCTGTGCCCAATGTCAAGGTCAAATTACTTTGAATTTTTTTGTTAAAGTTTTTTCGTGTACTATATCTCTGCAACTGCTTCACCCAATACCTTGATACTTCACATGGGTGTTTATCATCATTGTCGCACCTGCTTGCGGAAAGCGCGATCCTGTGCCCAATGTCAAGGTCAAATTATTTGAATTTTTTGTTAAAGTTTTTTCGTGTACTATATCTCTGCAACTGCTTCACCCAATACCTTGATACTTCACATGGGGTGTTTATCATCATTGTTGCACCTGCTTGCGGAAAGCGCGATCCTGTGCCCAATGTCAAGGTCAAATTACTTTGGATTTTTTTGTTAAAGTTTTTTCGTGTACTATATCTCTGCAACTGCTTCACCCAATACCTTCATACTTCACATGGGTGTTTATCATCATTGTCGCACCTGCTTGCGGAAAGCGCGATCCTGTGTCCTATGTCAAGTTCAAATTACTTTAAAAATTTTTGTTAAAGTTTTTTCGTGTACTATATCTCTGCAACTGCTTCACCCAATACCTTGATACTTCACATGGGTGTTTATCATCATTGTCACACCTGCTTGCGGAAAGCGCGATATCGTCGGCATTTTGGCATACGTTCGTCCGTGTGTCCGGTTAAAGTTTTTTGGTTAAAGTTTTTCCATCTACTATATCTATTTTTTTAGTGTCCATGCCTCGCCCCAAGGCGCGACATGCAGGCCACGGCCATCTAGTCTACAAAAAGTGGGTATAATTATGTTATCCAAGTGTCTATGCTTGGAAAAAACCTGGCCTTCGTGGCTTTGCCTCGTTTCTTGTTCATACATGCACTCATCTGATGATACTCTATCATGCTATAGCAAATCCATGACCCACTGCCCATCCCTTACCCCAAGGTCAAGGTT
Source organism: Conchocele bisecta (assembly GCA_029237695.1). NCBI lineage: Eukaryota > Metazoa > Mollusca > Bivalvia > Lucinida > Thyasiridae > Conchocele > Conchocele bisecta. Next base: position 2,575,209 of record CM055275.1, read on the forward strand.
GTCACGCCAGGGTGACACCGGGATAGTTTACTGAAGGGATGGAACACCAAGCACGTTGTGGACAGAGACAAGGTATATGTTTACAATGATGATTATAAAATTTACATAAATGAAATGCACAAACAATGGATGGTAATGTCAGTATGGACAACATCCCCTAGTAGTAACCGCCAAAGGCACTCGCACAACCTAGGCACCTCCACGATTCTGGAACAAGTAGGTATAGTTCGACAGTATACGTCATCATGATCAGGATCAAGATCCAATGTTAGAGTTCCGTTAATTATACCCCCACAAACAAAGTTTGAGGGGGTATATAGGAGTCGGCTTGTCGGTCGGTCGTTCTGTCGGTCTGTTGGAAATTCCCTTCCGCTCTATATCTTCTACACCCATGCATGGATTATCAAATGGCTTGGCACAAATGTTTCTCATGATGAGAAGGTGTGTCTCGATCAATAACCATGCACCTACGTCCACGGTCAAGGTCACAGTTGAAGGTCAAAGGTCAAACCTATTGAAATTCCCTTCCACTCTATATCTTCTACACCGATGCATGGATTATCAAATGGCTTGGCACAAATGTTTCTCATGATGAGACGGTGTGTCGCGACAATAACCACGCACCTACGTCCACGGTCAAGGTCACAGTTGAAGGTCAAAGGTCAAACCTATTGAAATTCCCTTCCACTCTATATCTTCTACACCGATGCATGGATTATCAAATGGCTTGGCACAAATGTTTCTCATGATGAGACGGTGTGTCGCGATCAATAACCGCACACCTACGTCCAAGGTCACAGTTGAAGGTCCAAGGTTAAACCTATTGAAATTCCCTTCCACTCTATATCTTCTACACCGATGCATGGATTATCAAATGGCTTGGCACAAATGTTTCTCATGATGAGACGGTGTGTCGCGATCAATAACCACGCACCTACGTCCACGGTCAAGGTCACAGTTGAAGGTCAAAGGTCAAACCTATTGAAATTCACTTCCGCTCTATATCTTCTACACCGATGCATGGATTATCAAATGCCTTGGCACAAATGTTTCTCAGGATGAGAAGGTGTGTCGCGATCAATAACCACACACCTACGTCCAAGGTCACAGTTGAAGGTCAAAGGTCAAACCTATTGAAATTCCCTTCCGCTCTATATCTTCTACACCGATGCATGGATTATCACACTATGCAAAGGTCACCCAGGGTCAAGGTCACATACTTGATGCGTTTGAAACCTTAACGCTAGGCTAAATGGCGTATAATCAAAAATGCCTTGTTTTCTTTGGCTGCCAGTGGGGGTATTCGTGTGCCGACAGGCCACATTTCTAGTTAACTCCGGCTTCCGCCATGATGGTAGTGACGTTCTAATGACGTCGTAAAGTTACTTGTAACTATAAGATACAGAGCCTACTTGGGCGGATGGGGCCAATAACACATAGGTGAACGTCCTTAGAGATTCATCGTCCTTGGACGGAATGACGTCACCGGAATGATGCCCCACTCGATACGCCCTTGGTCCACGCGGAGCAGTCTCCGCTGGTACACAGTGTCGTGTTGTGGACTCCAGAATAAATAGATATGTGTTGCGTACTGGTTATACTCATGCACATAGGATGGACGTGCCGTCGCTGGTGGCTGACTGGCTGGGACTACAAACCACCAACGGTGTTGTTACCAGAATGTAACGTGTTATAGTCTCAATAATAGTCACAGTAGTGCACATGAAATCAATATTATGATTGCATGGCAATACTAAACAACATCATATATTACAATGATGAAACATGATTGATAAATTGCAATGTACACAAAGATATTTTCACTAATTGGAAGAAAGGGGCTGATGGAATTCATAAGTCTGAAAATGCGATATTACACATTAGTGAACAGCCACTATATCTAGTGTACCCAACGATACAGTACATATGTTTTCGTGTGGTCTTTTGTCACTGTGTCACCGCGGACAAAACATATTTACAGTGGTCGATCACCGCGGGCATAGCCTGCCTGTCCCCCGCGATCGCTGTTTCAGACAGTGGGGTCGCGGTGACAGCATCACCGGTCACTGCGATGCACTGCCCTAACGTTATCACGGTGATTCGCCGTGATCGTTCACGGGGGATCACCGCGATTGCGTATTTACCTGTACAGATATATGCATGTACATTTGCAAAATGATACTTTTTTTTGTTCGAGAAACCATGATAATACACAATAGCGACATGTCCAATGTTCATCAGCTGACAGTCGACAGGTTACGGCATGCCCGTATGTAGCCGGGGGGGGGGATACGTTGTGCACTCGAAATCTCGCGATCACGCTTCACGATCACAACCTATGCGAGAAACCCCGAACACGCGAGGTCACATGTCCCTAACAGGACACGTACACATTGTCTTACGAGACGATTCTTATGTGCTGCCAAAACATGTTTTTATTAAGAAATAGAACAAATGTGGACAAACATCAGTAGTTCTTGACAACAAAAACATAATAATTGTCTTAGGAGACGATTCTAATGTGCTGCCAACAATTTCGATACGTGTTATTGGTTGCTGCATCGCATCGTCGACCTATACACAAGATCGCAAAAACGCGAGACTGCAAAATCGCGAGGCGAAAACATGATATTCTATTGCATTCAATATTGCGTTTTCGCCTCGTGATCGCGCATTTTTGTGAATGCGATGTCGCGTTTTTGCATCGGCTTTTTCACGATGTGTTGAGATTGAGTTTTGCGCATACATGTACGTACTGGACTATCGTGAGAACAAGCTGTGTCCAAGAGTCGTCCAACGCCCATACAGCGTGGATACATAATAGTTCCGTTTCCAAACGGCGTATAAAAAAATATGCCGCCGTGCCCACCTATCCCAAAATAGCACATTTGCGACATTTCATTTTCTGTCTAGCTGCACACCTGATGATGTTTACACTCATCTGTCGGTAATCCAGTTTCACGTTGAAAGTGTGACCTGGTGACCGACATTTAGAATTCGGTAGAAACGAACATATCAAAATCAAAGTACTGAAAGTACTGAACATAGGGTACTACAAGATTAAACTAGATTGATTGATTTATTGTTGGTGTTGCAGTTTCATTAACCCTTAAAGGTACATGCCCACTCAGTAGGTACAAAATGTTCTTTACATCAGAGACATCATCTGAGACATTTCCTGGCAAAATAAACATTCATGCGCCATTATCCCACGTACTGATTGGCATTATTATACATGTTATATCAGACGTAAATGTACACACTGATATCGGGGCGATAACCGTGTTTGCTTAAAATGTTAACGGACACTACTATTTAATCTCTGTATTAATTTATGATGTGCAATGATCATACTTTAAAATCTGTCGAAAATATTATTTTTTCAGGTGACGCATTTTCTTTAGTATAAATAATTAAAAAATGTCATGCCTCATTTGCATATGAAAATAGCCTGATACCACCGCCACTATCAGTAAAATAAATATTACTAAATGATTATATCTGTACACTGTATAGCGGGCACTTGTAACGTTTAGAAACTTGTTAGATTTTTTTTTGTCGTATTTCAGTACTTGCATTAATATGGGTATTAATATAAGCTGGTTGTGTTATACTGTCATTAATGTGTTCCCTGACTGTAAGTTATCACCTTAAATACTGACTTATTGACCCCCTTCCCTGAACGTAGAATTGACACTCATGTTGGCGTGTATTGGCCACCATAGACAAATGTCAATCGGGCCATATTCAGGAATGTCACTAAAATCCACTGTAAATCCATCGATAGAGAGAGAGAATGAGGATTAAACATCAGTTAGACCCGTGCGAGTTTTGTTTCGCACAGGTGTCGGGTGAGTTTAAAAATAGGCTGTCGGAATGTCAAACTTGATGTAGTTTGTGTGTTAAACGCGTCGCTTGTTTCGGAGAGTATTCGGAGGGGAGTTAACTCTGTTACTAAATTTAGCGATGACCGCACGATTTGTGCTGCAAATGGGGGCAAATCATTGGCTGTTTTATATGCAGATATTCTCAGCTGTCAATCACAGGCGTCCGCACCGCGGGGGGTCGTGGGCGGAGCCAAATGATCCCGCTCGATCGCAATACATACGGATACACATGTACCCTATGTAACAACGCTATGTAGTCGGTCATGTCCATCGCAATGCCGATAAATTGATAATTACGCATTAGCTTGACATAGTGCATTTTCACATTTGTTTGATTTCTTGATCAAGCAAGATCTGGCAGCACATAAGAATCGTCTCCGAAGTCGATTCTTTGTAAATAAATACCAATGTATTCATGTTTTGTTTTCACATTTGTTGATTTATTAATAAAATTGGTTTGTCAACACATGAGAATCGTCTCGTTAGACGATACTAATGGGGTTTTCTTTCTTCAAAATTTGTTTTTACTTCTTAATAATAACACATGTTTTGGCAACACATGACAAAACCATTTTATATTTTGTACGAATATTAGCATTATTGTCAAGCCCGCATGCGGAAAGCGAGACATAGTGCACTTCTCACAATGACGTCCGGGTGTCCGTCCGTGCATCCGTCCGTCCGTATTTATAATTGTTGACAGTATTATCACCAAAAACCGGCGATGCAACATGGAATGAAATGTCGAATCTAGCCCATAGTCATTGGGGAAACTGTTATAACGGGCAAACAATTGACACATTCAAAAAACTAAAAATGTGGCAATAAGGTTTCGAATTCGTTCCTTCAATTTAAAAATTCGTTCCCACAAAATAACAATTCGTTCCCACGGGAACGAATTGTTAATTCGTGGGAACGAATTGCTATATCGTGGGAATGAATTGTTAATTCGAGGGAACGAATTGTTAAATTGAGGGAACGAATTGCTAAATTGAGGGAACGAATTGTAATTTCGTGGGAACGAATTGTTATATCGTGGGAACGAATTGTTAATTCAAGGGAACGAATTGTTATATTTATGGAACGACTTGTCATTTCGTGGGAACAAATTGTTAATTCGAGGGAACGAATTGTTATATCGTGGGAACGAATTGTTAATTCGAGGGAACGAATTGTTAAATTGAGGGAACGAATTGTCATTTCGTGGGAATAAATTGTTAATTCGAGGGAACGAATTGCTATATCGTGGGAACGAATTGTTAATTCGAGGGAACGAATTGTTAAATTGAGGACACGAATAGTTATTTCGTGGGAACGAAACAAATTCATGTCCCTGAAGGGCTCCATATCATTCACACCGGATCTATCGTAAAAAAAAAAACGCTCGTTCCATCCATTGAAAATGAACAGCAATTTAATTCCGAGACGTTTTAAAGATGGGGTCCCGCACATCCGGATGTATTGTTGGGGTTATATTGTTTTGTTCAGCATTTAGAGATGTCATTAATATATACAAAAAGCGTTTATTTTGTATTACAACGGATACACATATTGTTACTATATCGTATGATTTGCATCACGGAAATCAATCATCTTGAGGTCAGCGAGATAACCACGTTTTCTTAAAATATTAACAAAATTCGATATTAATCAAAGGAAGTCGATATTTATTTATTAAATGCAATTTCTGGTGTACAATAACTATACTTTATAAGATATCGACAACAATCGTGTTTATGTTGATATACATAAATAAATAAAACTAATCACACTGTCATCACGTGCACATAATCTGTTGAACACCGCTACTAACACGGTATTGTCTATTGAACTATTAGTTAATGCTGTGTAAAAACGAACAAGTTTGATGTTAAAAACTTGTGGAATAGTTATATAATTAGGTACACATTTAATTTCCGCAACAATATATTTTTAAATATTTTGAGGGCTCCAATTTTTAAAACATTCCCACAATAGTATATAGGGAGTCAAAATGATACCACCTCCCAATTGTGGATACAGATTGCACACACACACCCCTTTTGAGCCATTATATCGCCACCCAATTGTGGATACGAACTGCACACACATCCCTTTTTGGGAAAGTCGAAGAGAAATTTGTCTCCCAAGAGGCAAACAGAAATGGCAGACGACAATGTTCCAATGGGACACGAGTATACACAACTGGACTGGTAGTACAAAAGACGACGTTTTGGTACAATAGTGGATGGGGGTTCTAGTCCATTCCGCACGGAGCCACTATTTTCTCTGTCGTATGTATCCACATTTTGGACGAAAACATCCACAATCGTACTACCACCTACTAGACCTTGAGCCACCAATAACCCCCCCTCCTCCCCCTCGTGGGATTTTTGGTCAGTATGATTTTCGGATTCAGTAACCTATTGTCTATCAAACCTGTTTGTCTGCGCCTACAAAGCCGATGGATGAACAAATGGCGGCCATTTTCCAAAATGGCCGCCATACAAAACTGGGTGGTTTTAGTTCAGGCCGATATGTGTCATTTAAATCACGTTCTTCCAAGTTAAGCGATATCATTTTTTCACCAATTGAGTATACAATGACTTAAAATAAGTTTTATATTGGATACCATCCTCAAATTGCCACAATTATCAAAATGGCCGCCAAAATACATAATTGTTTATGCTTGCAACATTGTTTTCACCACACGATGAGATACCTACAATTTAATCATGTCAGTAGCAACATATTCACATGGCAGATCCTTTTTCACATCGATTTGCATTATTTCTGGTGTGCTATCAACGGTAATTATTTTCAAAATGGCCGCCAAACAGGTATTATATAATGGCCCTTTCGGGTATTTTTGTCGTTGTGAACAACGACAAGCATATGGCGCAATTTCCATATTTGTTAATTGAGAAAATTACATAAAGTTCATATAATTAGGTCCAAGAAAACAACTTAGACCATTCACATAGCATGTCTTTAGAAGATGTGTCCATTGTTCTTCAGCTTTGACCATCCCAACTACGCACGGTATACTACAGTATATCTGCTGAGTTTGTTAAACTTAGAGCAGTTATATCCTGGGATGGAAGACCTGTTGAGGAACAATGGATTCAGCGTGAACCGATCCAGTGTTCCGTCATCCAGAAATGGCGTGGATATCACAATAGAGCAAACCATCAATCGCCATGCTAAGTCACATGGAGGTATCATAGGTTTCAGCCGCAATTATGCAGCATACTACAGATGGTGTATGACGAGACACTTCCGAGCTAGCTACATGGATGCTACGCTTGAACTGGCTGATATGAACGCGCATGAACAGTCTTCACACAAGGACACACGAACTTCGGAAATATCCAGAAGTGAAACAGACGTCAAGAAAATTATCAATGCAATAGGAAATTTTACAGATCCGTTTGAAGTATCAGATGAATCGCTCTATTGCATATCTTCAGGGGCGCCAGCTCCTAAAGATGTCGTTGACGATCTGCTGTCTGCAGAAATGACAGGAAAACAAAGGTTTGCGCGGTTTGTCCAGGAGCGGTTTGTTGATTAGTCAGTCAGCTTTCATGCACCAATAAAACAGTTGCGCCTGAAAACATTTGCATCACTCGCTAAAGCTGTGAAGCTCACTGGTACGCAGAGAAAGACAAAGGAGTTAGTAGCTGAACGACATATATTTGGGCAGCTAATTTCACTTGCTCTCAAACACAACATTGATATGGAAAAGGTGCTTAGCTACCCATTGGGACCTGTGCCATGGTCGCTCGCCACTGCGGATGGCTCGCCAGCAAAAACTGATAAAGCTAAACTCATGCACCAGCTTGAAGGACAATCACATAGTGTTGATGTACCTCCGACGGGTCAAGTGAGCTATATTATTGACGGCAATGCACTGTTACACATGCAGACCGCTTTGCCAAACACATTCGCGGATCTTGCAGATAGCATATATCATCAGCTCCCGAAAGTTGAGCGTGTTGATTTTGTGACAGATACATACCAAGACTTGTCAATAAAAGCATCTGAGCGACTACGCAGGGGTACATCAAAGACTTACATTATAAAAGGACCTCTCACAAAAGTTCCACGAGATTGGAAACTGTTCTTGTCAAACAATTCAAACAAAACACAACTAATTAGACTTCTCATGTCTGAATGGATGCAAGATAATAGTACGCTCCAAAGCTGATCGGCAAGACTATTCAGTTTGTAAGCGGGGAGCAATGTATGCAGCTAACTAGCACTGATGGTAAGACTACACAAACTGTTGAGACAGAGGAGTTGCACTCATCGCAAGAGGAGGCGGATACACGGCTAATTCTGCATTGTGCGTACCATGCACTGCATACACCAGAGAAACAGCACCATTATTGTGAGATCCCCAGACACGGATGTGTTTGTTTTGATGTTGAAATTCGGACAGAAGCTGAAACAACAACTGCTGTTAGATACCGGAGTTGGGAACAAGAGGCGGCTGGTTGACATACATGGTGTCATTGGAGACATAGGAACTGAACTGTGTTTGGCATTGCCTGCACTCCATGCTTTTACAGGCTGTGATAGCACAAGTGCTTTCGTTCGGCGTGGTAAAGTTACTCCTTTGAAAACACTGCAGCGGCATGCAGAGTTTATTGAAGCCTTCCAGAAGTTGGGAATGTTGGGAATGCTTGAACACTGTGTATGCTTGCTGTACAACAAATCAGACGTTACAGATATCAACAAGCTACGAATGGAGCTATTTCTACAAAAATGTAGCCCCAGGTCTGGCGATCTTCTTTCGACGTACAATGGGGCTGACCTGAGCATTTTACCACCATGCAGATCGTCACTGAAAATGCATGTAGCAAGAGCCGACTATCAAACGCTCATTTGGAACAATGCTGACCGGCGTGATGCAGACATACCGCCACCAGATGAACATGGATGGGAAGTTAACAATGGCTTGTTAGAATGCAAGTGGACAGAAGGAGATCACCTGCCAAGTGAAATGGTTGATCTGTTAATAGAGGAACGGGATGACGTACCTGATACTGATGAAACAGAAGATCCTGAAGCAGAGAGCCTACTTGATGCCATGTTTGACACTGATGACGCGTATGACTAGTCTGGATTTATCTTAACCTACTCTCACAATTAGAACTTGACATAACTTGCCTGATATTGTGAGGATCGCAATTTGAATATTGTAAACCATGATGTATTTTGCCTCTTGAATTGTATTATATGTGGCTGGAACGTTTGTATATTGTGTTTCATCTTGCCTGATGCTATGATGATTGCCTCGCCATAGATGTGATGTTTTGACATTAACAACATGTATACTTCTTTTTTTGCAAGTTGATTGCTGTAAACCATGATGTATGTTGCCTCTTGAATTGTATTATATGTGGATTAAGTTTTTGCCTATTGTGTTTCATCTTGCCTCATGCTGTGAGGATTGCCTCGCCACAGGTGCGATGTTTTGACTTGAACAACATGTAGAATATTTTGTATTGCAAGTTGATTAATGTAAACCATGACATGTGTTTCCTCTTGAATTGTATTATATGTGGATTACGTTTTTGCCTATTGTGTTTCATCTTTCCTGATGCTGTGAGGATTGCCTCGCCACAGGTGCGATGTTTTGACTTGAATAACATGTAGAACATTTTGTATTGCAAGTTGATTACTGTAAACCATGACATGTGTTTCCTCTTGAATTGTATTATATGTGGATTACGTTTTTGCCTATTGTGTTTCATCTTACCTGATGCTGTGAGGATTGCCTCGCCACAGGTGCGATGTTTTGACTTGAACAACATATAGAATATTTTGTATTGCAAGTTTATTACTGTAAACCATGACATGTGTTTCCTCTTGAATTGTATTAAATGTGGATTACGTTTTTGCCTATTGTGTTTCATCTTGCCTGATGCTGTGAGGATTGCCTCGCCACAGGTGCGATGTTTTGACTTGAACAACATGTAGAATATTTTGTATTGCACGTTGATTACTGTAAACCATGACATGTGTTTCCTCTTGAATTGTATTATAGTGGATTACGTTTTTGCCTATTGTGTTTCATCTTGCCTGATGCTGTGAGGATTGCCTCGCCACAGGTGCGATGTTTTGACTTGAACAACATGTAGAATATTTTGTATTGCAAGTTGATTACTGTAAACCATGACATGTGTTTCCTCTTGAATTGTATTATATGTGGATTACGTTTTTGCCTATTGTGTTTCATCTTACCTGATGCTGTGAGGATTGCCTCGCCACAGGTGCGATGTTTTGACTTGAACAACATGTAGAATATTTTGTATTGCAAGTTGATTACTGTAAACCATGACATGTGTTTCCTCTTGAATTGTATTATAGTGGATTACGTTTTTGCCTATGTGTTTCATCTTACCTGATGCTGTGAGGATTGCCTCGCCACAGGTGCGATGTTTTGACTTGAACAACATGTAGAATAGTTTGTATTGCAAGTTGAATACTGTAAACCATGATGTATGTTGCCTCTTGAATTGTATTATATGTGGATTCAGTTTTTGCCTGTTGTGTTTCATCTTGCCTGATGCTGTGAAGATTGTCTCGCCACTATAACGAGATTATTGATGTTGTAGATCAACTACTGTTGCCGATATTGATCTAGTGCCCCGAAATGTTTGAATATTCTGATATATTTTAAAATTGGTACCGTCAATTTTTATTTGAGAAATGTCCGTACAGACGGACGAAAACACGGACTCATAGTATATTTAGTAAGTATGGACAATAATGTTACATATTTGAGTTGTTTTCAATCCATAGTAAGCGGTTATAATGTTGTTAAATTGCATAATATTACATACCTGTTAAATTGCCATTGTAAAATGAGTGGGTCACGGTGGGGAATGGTCGAAAATACGTTATTTTTAACTTTGTATATTTTGTGGTAGACACTAAATAGTCGACGTGTATACATTGGATATGTTCAATTGGCCCTACTAGACTACATTGACATTGATAAAATGAAAAAACGCCAACTTATCATAAAGTTATTAACATATATATTTTACCATTGAAATTGGGTGGGTGGGGTAATAAAACCTGTAAAATATGACTTCTAGATTGTTAAATGTATTTCAATTGTATATTATTCTATTCCATGGTGTTCAAAATCTCGGAAAACGTACGAAAATACCATCTTATTCGAACAAAAGGATATAAGTTAGGCAATTTTTATTAAAAAATGCGAGTTTTCAAGATACTAAAAATACCGAGGGTGACATACTTGAAAATGGCGCCATATGTTCATCCATCGGGTTACAGAGCGCAGACAACGGACTAACACTCATAATTGAATCTAGTTTCAGGAAATATATGTCTGCAAAAATCCCACAGGGGGGGGGAGGGTTTCGGTTATTGGCTCACGGGCTACCCACACCCCAAAATATGGCATACGAGAGTGGGAAAAAAGGTCGAGAAATCCACAATTGGGACGCGAGTATACACAACTGGGAGGAAACGATATCCACAATTGCACTGGTGCCGTAGGAGAAATTCGCCTCCCAAGAGGCAAACAGAAATGATACCACTCAATTGTACACATTTGGGAAAAGTGTAGGAGAAATTTGTCTCCCAAGAGCAAAACAGAAATGATACCACCCAATTGTACACATTTGGGAAAAAGTGTAGAAAGAATTCGCCTCCCAAGAGGCAAACAGAAATGATACCACCCAATTGTACCCATTCGGACTTTTGGGAAAAGTGTAGAAAGAATTCGCCTCCCAAGAGGCAAACAGAAATGATACCACCCAATTGTACACATTTGGGAAAAGTGTAGGAGAAATTCGCCTCCCAAGAGGCAAACAGAAATGATACAACCACCCAATTGTGGATACAAATTGCACACACACACATCCCTTTTTGGGAAAAGTGTAGAAAGAATTCGTCTCCCAAGAGGGAAACAGAAATGATACCACCCAATTGTACACATTCGGACTTTTGGGAAAGTGTAGAAAACCTCTCTAGAATTGGGTCGAGAAACCCACAATTAGGACACGAGTATACACAACTGGACTGGTAGTACAAAATACGACGTTTTGGTCCAATAGTGGATGGGGGTTCTAGTCCATTCTGCACGGAGCCACACTTTTTGGAGGTCTCACCTCGCCACAATCGAACGCCCATTTGAAGATATGGGACCCAATTGGAATAGACTACAACTAGCCATGCCATACAAGGAATGCGAGACATGCGGCAAGGGTTTCGACAAGCCCACAAATCTTCGAAGACACATGGGTCGCAAGAACCCGTGCAGACCTCCCACGAGAGAGTGTCCCGATGTGGGGGGAAGTTTGCCACCTACAAGACTCTCTGGCAACATCGCTCGAACAGGTGTCCCGAGGGGCCAGAAGATAGAACCACGGAGGGTAGCAAGAAGAAGGCTGCGACCAGGAAGAGGATCCTGGTACTGGAGAGGAGGGTGGTAGAGTTGGAGGAGGAGGTGGCTAGACTGCGGGATGGAAAACCTCGCGAGGTAGCGAGACACGAGAACATCGACAGCGACGACGACGAGATCGATTGGACAGATCTGTAGAGAGAGGGGGATTCCCCCCCACTTTTTGCACTGGCCCCCATCTCGACTCCCAACGGCAAACAAACACCAGAAAACCTCTCCCCAAAGTAGGTAGAAAAATGATACCACCCAATTGTCCACATTTGGACTTTTGGGAAAGTCGAACAAAAATCGTCTCCAAGAGCAAACAAAATCTAGACCACATCGAAAAACAGAAAACCTCTCCCAAAGGAGGTAGAACGGAAAGAAAGACAACTTGGAAAGACAACTCGGAAAGACAATTCGAAAAAGACGAAGAACTTTTGTCCAAAACGAGCAGCGACAGAAAATCTCCAAAATCGACAAAGAACTTTTTTTCCAAAATGGCTACTCCATGTAGAACGGGTCGCTACTACCAGAGTGGTAGTGTACGGAGTCGCTAGTTTTGTTTTTTTCCTTCGGTGTACCGGACTGTTTTGCGGAATGCACGAACTGGGCGTCGGGGTCTGTTTTGTTCTTCCAGAGGCTACGGGCCTCTAGAGACACGAATGGGAACAGTGGTCTGCAGACAGCGTACGCCACCACAGAGACCCACAGCCACCACTTCGTATTCTCTATGGTTCTCCAGATGTCGTGCACCTCCAGCTCGTCTTTCTTCGGACACTCGGAATCGGCCGTGCGGGCATCGCCGGAAATCGCGTCCAACAGTCTGCGTTCCAACATGTCCAACCGGTTCAACAAACGTCTCTCCATGTCGGACAGGTGTGTCGATTCTTCGAACGAGCTGGCGTTTCGTGCATCTTCTAGTAGATCCGTGGGGAACTCGGTGGGGCCCGCAAAACCAGGCGCGGTCACCCTGTGTACTACGGGAGCAGGTTTTTCTTGTTCTTCGGGGGTTTCTTCGGGGTTTGTACTACGTTCCGCATCGACGTCGTCCCATACTTTTCGAAGACGAGAGCTCCCGATCCCGTACTTCTTTTTTGTTTCGTCGGCTGTCGACTTTCCACGGGCGGAAATAATTTCTCGAATATTTTCCGGAGACAAATAGGTTTTTGGCATGTTTGCAAAATACCTTTTCTATCTAGAGAGGGGGACATTTGTCCAACATGGAATTCCCAAATCGTTCGAAATGGTCGAAATACTTGTTCGCGGTGCTCGGATTGCTCGGATTGCTCGGATTGCGCACCAGTGTGCTCGGTTTGCTCGCCAAATTGCTCGGATTGCGCGCCAGGAAATCCAGTCCGCTCGGGAAGGTCGAAATGCCAGCTCGCGATTCCCAGGGGGCTCGGGTTCTCCTTTTCTAGCCAACAAGGATAGCACAAATAGAAATCCTGGGAAGCAAACTGAGCACCCTGGATAACCTGAGCCCCCTGGGAATCGCATGGAGGCTCCATGCAAAATGGACTAGAACCCCCATCCACTATTGAACCAAAACGTCGTCTTTTGTACTACCAGTCCAGTTGTGGATATCGTGCACCATTGGAACATTGTCGTCTGCCATTTCTGTTTGCCTCATGGGAGGCGAATTTCTCCTACGGCACCAGTGCAATTGTGGATATCGTGTCTCAGTTGTGTATACACGTGTCCCTATTGTGGATTTCTCGACCTTTTTTCCCACTATCGTATGCCATATTTTGGGGTGTGGGTAGGTGGTAGTACGATTGTGGATGTTTTCGTCCCAAATGTGGATACATACGACAGAGAAAATAGTGGCTCCATGCAGAATGGACTAGAACCCCCATCCACTATTGAACCAAAACGTCGTCTTTTGTACTACCAGTCCAGTTGTGGATATCGTGCACCATTGGAACATTGTCGTCTGCCATTTCTGTTTGCCTCTTGGGAGGCGAATTTCTCCTACGGCACCAGTGCAATTGTGGATATCGTGTCCCAGTTGTGTATACACGCGTCCCAATTGTGGATTTCTCGACCTTTTTTCCCACTCTCGTATGCCATATGTTGGGGTGTGGGTAGGTGGTAGTACGATTGTGGATGTTTTCGTCCCAAATGTGGATACATACGACAGAGAAAATAGTGGCTCCGTGCGGAATGGACTAGAACCCCCATCCACTATTGTACCAAAACGTCGTCTTTTGTACTACCAGTACAGTTGTGTATACTCGTGTACCATTGGAACATTGTCGTCTGCCATTTCTGTTTGCCTCTTGGGAGACAAATTTCTCTTCGACTTTCCCAAAAAGGGATGTGTGTGCAATTCGTATCAACAATTGGGTGGCGGTATAATGGCTCAAAAGGTGTGTGTGTGCAATCTGTATCCACAATTGGGAGGTGGTATCATTTTGACTCCCTATATACTACTCCACTCAGTAAGTACAAATTGTGCTTTATCATGTTTATAGGAATTAAATAAGTGTATAATTTTGTCACTATTCCAACAGTTCTAAAAATTACATGTACAGATATAATCATTTAGTAATATTTATTTTACTGATATTGATTCGCGGTGGTATCAGGCTATTTTCATATGCAAATAAGGCATGATATTTTGTTTTTATTTATGCTAATTAAATGCGTCACCTGAAATGGTAACGGTGTATGAATGTTTATTTTGCCAGAAATTGTCATATCGACATAATATACAAAACTATCTGTCTCCCTATATTATAACATGGCAGTTGGGACCCCGGCTTTCATTCGACGTTAGATTTTTCATGTTGTCTAAATCGCAGAAGAATGAACAACGCCTCCTCATCCAACCCACGCGGGCCGGAACAACATGGTATGTGAACTCATTATGTGTTATGGGAACGATCGTGGCTATACAAAACACAATTGTTGAATTAAAACTAATTTAAATATGCTTTACGTTGATGGATATGAATGTCAAACATCGTCAATGCTTTTGAATAGACGGGTGTACCCTTCAGTTTGGAGAGGCGTATAGAATTACATGATATTATAATTTACGGTGTGTAACGTATTTCAGGCATATCTTGCACTATAGATAGCCTTCAGTATACACTGAAACCTCTCTAAACCGGACACCCTAGGAGGTTTCACTGTAAATCAGGCATTTGATCATTCTGTCACATAGTTGTTTGCTATATGCGATCATTATCACCCGAGATAAATGACCAACAAACTCAACAAAAATAAGATCACAGGTATTTTCTTGGTGTCCGGTTTAGAGTGGTTCCAAAAATGGACGGTTCGGACGTTTTGGCCGAGTTACGTGCCCACGACAACGACGGGCTGGGTAATTTTGAGTGAACACAACGCAGTTACCCGTGCAAAATGCAGCATGTCTCCTCTCGAATGGCACCGTCCTCATGTCTGTATCCGCTTCATTGTTATTTCGATATCAGTTATAGTTTCTGAAAAAGCTACATCGATGTATGTTTTTTCTTGAACCGCCCAGATTCGACTACAGCTATGAGAACTGCGTAATCGGGCGATGATAATATATAGCGAATACCATGCTGTTGTATAGAGATATCAAGTTTATCAGGCAAGTCTAGGAAACGCGTAGGAATTCCGAGGCTTGCCGAGCCTGATAAACTTGATATCAAAATACACTAGCCTGGTATTCTATTTATCAGGTAACGTTTTATGCTCGAAAATGACATTATATGACGTCGTATTATATGGACAGAACGCGGACTAGTTTACGTTGCGTCATTACACTGACGTCATTCGGTAACGTCACTTGACGTTATCCGACCAATGGAACGTCAGTTTTCACTTCGTTGTAACCCCGATGTTTATACGGACGAGTAGGAGTTCCGAGGCTCACAGTTTCCGAGCCGAGCCGAGCCAAGCCGAGCCGAGCCTGATCAACTTGATATATCGATGGTCTAGTAACATAAGGTCGTAAGTGCTATGCTTTAGCATAGCAGTTACGACCTTATGTTACTAGACCATCGATATATTATATTGTCAATTTGATCATGTAACGTTTTTGGTTACATACTGAGCATGTATGACCTTGTTTTCGTTGAACTGAACGCCGACTTGTTTCCGTGGCATCATTCCACTGACGTAATTCCGTAACGTCATGTGACGCCGTTGAACCAATGAAACGTTAGTTTTCAATGTATAATAACCCGGATATTCGCTAAAGCTCGCGGATTATCTCCTCGTACATGCGGATGAACCGTGATCTAACTGTGGCTTACAGTTTCGAAAGTTACATCGATGTATGTTTTTTCTCGGAATAACCTAGATATATTTAGAGCTGTGATTACGGCGTCATCGAGTTATGATGATATACAGTTGTTTCGGGTATCATCTTTACAGCATCAGAATTGACCCTGTATTTGCACAGATATGTGGGATTATGTACAGCGAAGATTATTGAAGGTTCGCAATGAACGAAAACGAAAACGATGTGCATAGAAACGATTATCGTTTGTTTCCTTTTGTACGTGAAAACGATATTTTCGTTTAAATACCCGGCGTACAATTATTTAAACACCCGTCATTTCTTTCAACGC
This sequence comes from Conchocele bisecta, assembly GCA_029237695.1. Taxonomy (NCBI): domain Eukaryota; kingdom Metazoa; phylum Mollusca; class Bivalvia; order Lucinida; family Thyasiridae; genus Conchocele; species Conchocele bisecta. The sequence goes on from CM055275.1 coordinate 2,592,068, forward strand.
ATCGTTTTCACATCATTTTCGTAGTTTTTAATTAGTAAATTGTGGCACGATACGTTTAAACCAACTAAACATCGTTTACGAATTACAAAAACGAAAACGATGTCAAAACGACATGTAAACGATAGGTAAGCCTATTTTACCAACATTGCAAAGTATACTTTTCTAGCAAAGTATACTTTGAGGGAGTAATCATTTATTTTTCCGGAAATGCATTATTTCATACAGAACTAACGACTCCATATATTTGATGATTAAAAGTATGCAGAAGTATTATACTGACTTTATTACATTATCACAGCCATTTTGGCTGTGATAATGTAATAAATTCAGTATAATAAAAATGTATCATTAAATTGAAAAGTTCTCCCTCAAAGTATACTTTGCTAGAAAAGTATACTTTGCAATGTTCATGAAATCGGCTGCAGGAGCAAATCCAGACTAAAGGCTGAATCAGACCTAGCTGTGGGCACGTAACTCTTCAAAACCTCCAGTAAGGTAAGGGATTTTTTGCAGAGTTTATGAATACCCGCAACTAAGTCGGACCTAACAATACGAAAGCCGGCGAGTTTCTCACCCACGACGGCCAAGATTACCAATGTCAAGGTGACACGAATGACACTGGGTGAATATAACAGCCATCACTATGAGGAAGCTATTGATGTAGGTTGGTAAGCACCCGACTAACGGATCAGGATATATTTGAAATTGTGAGATAAGTGTTGACGCCTACAAGCCTACGACGCCACGTACGATGTCGACGAAAATGCATACGATGCTGACGACGACGACAATGGTGACTAATATTCATACGACGCCAAGACGACGACACGGAATTGTGACCGCTATGACACACTTTCCACTAAACATGGTGTTTTAACAAATGGTCAGTATGTTGGTGTCATATGGGTATTTTTGGTATTTTTATGAATTTTGGTTAGATTTTGGTGGATTTCGTTGGTTTTGGGTAATTTACATAGTTTTATGCAGCTACTAATACTCCATCATTATGTACACACGACAGACATCGTCAATTATCTACATATTCACCGTTTGGATCTTTCGACCCAATTTATACTCTCAAAATATTCACAAAGGAAGAAAGGAATGAATGCTTTTTCAATATTTGGCCAATAAACTTTCCAACATGCGTTGCTTTCAGACCGATTATATCATCAATTATCAGCCACAAACTCCAAATTCAGGTTCTATCAATTCAGGAGACATAAATCAATGTGATAATGCCGATATAATACGTGAACTGCAGTTATCTGTTCATACACTTAAGACATGAACGTCCCGCTGTAATGTTGTAACCATTGTGTGTAACCAAATTTCACCGCGTTGAGAGCTCGACCATCTATCCGAGAATATTTGACGTTTTGCACACGATATATAAATGTTTGACTTGTATTGGCGTTTGAGGTCAAATACATTAATCTAAACAAACACTTTGGGGCCGGTTAACAAATAATGGTTGTATTGGTTAAACACGTACGCGGGTAGATACTCCGTTTCTCACCTTGTAAGTTACCGTACATATACAATGCATACAGTAGCGCATTTCTGCAGTGCATATAGAGAATAGTAGGTTAGTGCCGTGAATGGGAAAATATATCTGGCAAGGCTTAGGAAACGGGATGGGCGAGGCTCTGCCGAGCACATCCCGTTTCCGAGCCGCGCCAGATAGTTTTCCCATTCACGGCACTAAGCTACTATTCTATTTATCCCCTCAACACGTACAAATGGCTTTTAACTTTTAAATGCAAAAAAAAATAACCCCAGTCACCGCACATATTCATACACAGTGATTAGGTCGTATTGACAGGATATCAAAAATGTTTCACGGCACCGTGATTCACGGCACATACGCCCTGTGTTGACGGGATACATATACGTACTATACCACTTTGGGGCCGGTTAACAAATAATGGTTGTATTGGTTAAACACGTACGCGGGTAGATGCTCCGTTTCTCATCTTGTAAGTTACCGTACTTATACAGCAGAAAATTTCTGCAGAGCATCTATACGTACTATACCAATGTTATAGAGAATAGTAGGTTAGTGCCGTGAATGGGAAAAATATGTGGCAAGGCTCAGGAAAGGGGATGGGCGAGGCTCTGCCGAGCACATCCCGTTTCCGAGCCGCGCCAGATATTTTCCCATTCACGGCACTAACCTACTATTCTATTTATCCCGTCAACACCTACAAATGGCTGTAAAATGCAAAAATAGTATTGACTGGATATCAAAAATGTTTCACGGCACCGTGTTTCACGGCACATATGCACTGTGTTGACGGGATAAATGCGCATACACAGTGATTAGGTCGTTTTGACAGGATATCAAAAATGTTTCACGGCACCGTGTTTCACGGCACATACTCCCTGTGTTGACGGGATAAATATACCAATGTTATAAATATACCAATGTTATATACTATACCAATGTTATACGCATACGGTACCAATGCGATATGTTTTCTATACGATATACATATAGTATAAATGTACCAATGTTATATACTCTACCAATGTTATACGGTACCAATGCGATATGTTTTCTATACGATATACATATAGTATAAATGTACCAATGTTATATACTCTACCAATGTTATACTGTACCAATGCGATATGTTTTCTATACGATATACATATAGTATAAATGTACGGCATGCTCGTACCGTACATACCAACCAGTATCGTATAGATATACCATTCAGTTTATACAATTGTATAATTCTGCTACGTTTATATCGTACAAACATACCATTTTCATTTTGTGTGCGGTGTAAATGTCATATACACGATAGAAATTTACCGTAAATATATACGATATATTAATGGTGTTGTTGTATACTATTTGCTCTAACAGTCAGTACGACCCCTGTTCGAAATCGCACATGTTTGATAAAACAAGACTCCTGTAATTTGATGAAAACGGCATATTCTCAAATGAAATTCATCATAAAGCCAAACTGTGAATTTGTATTTTGTGCCAACCAGTGTTAGCATCTCTGTTGTTTCCCTGACTGAATATTCTACAGTGCAGACTTAGATCAGACTGCGCGAATGCGCAGGCTGGTCTAAGTCTACGCTGGTCACATTGCACACGAGCCTGATTTCTCCATTTCATAGTCACATATACGGTGCCCCGCAGGGGACGTAGAATTCTGTTGTTATTAATTCGTTCCCACGAAATAACAATTCATTCCCTCAATTTAATAATTCGATCCCACAATTAACATTTCGTTCCCATGAAATAGCCATTCGTTCCCTCAATTTAACAATTCGTTCCCACGATTTAACAATTCGTTCCCACGAATTAACATTCGTTCCCTCAATTTAACAATTATTTCCCACGAAATAACAATTCGTTCCCACGGGAACGAATTGTTAATTCGTGGGAACTAATTGTTATATTGTGGGAACGAATTGTTAATTCTAGGGAACGAATTGTTAAATTGAGAGAACGAATTGTCATTTTGTGGTAACGAATTGTTATATCGACGGAACGAATTGTTATATCGAGGGAACGAATTGTTATATCGTGGGAACGAATTGTTAATTCGAGGGAACGAATTGTTATATTGAGGGAACGAATTGGTATTTCGTGAGAACGAATTAATTAAAAAAAATCCATGTCCCCTGTGGGGCTCCGTACAAATAAGCAAGGACAATTATATCGCCAAAAAATACCGTGTAACGTTTGCTGGCCGGCCAAAGGGGTCACCAATACCATCTGAAATGGAAAGTACACAACCAACCTAGTTGGGGTCATGTGACAAATTATAATGGATTAACAGCATGTCACTGTGGGGCTATGCCATTTTCGGATTACTTGGACTTTTTTGTGACATTAGTGCGTACGTGTAAAAGGCAGCATGATAAAGGTACCACAATTTTTGTATTGCTTTTTGATACTCGCTACTTCCGATTTCAATTGGGTTTTTGGCAATTTTAATTGGGTATTTAAGCAAATACGCAGCTTTTCTGGAGCTCTGTCACCAGATATACTGAAAACACCGGTACATGAACAGTTCTTCAAGAACCTGTGGGTGGGACAAAAAGAAAATGCATGGTCATACCGCATAAAGAGTACATTGTCCATAGCAGCCGCATCATCCAAAATATGTCAGGGTGTTTAAAATTAGCTTACGACTTAATTCTTTCACTATTTGACATGATACAATGTTATGA